>JAVGWX010000009.1:14279900-14294900 GCA_036924085.1 Ariolimax columbianus
GATCACTTATGGGTTAAACCGTGTGCAAGGACGTTGATTCTTCAACTAAACTAAACTTGTTCAGCATTGACTTCTTTGCAGTCTATCAATTACGTTATTAAGTATTGGCAAAGTGTTGTATGCTTCTGCTATTTGTCTTCGAAGTTAATTGCCATGATTGTCTTTATTTCTTCCTATGTAGCTCTTTAGTTTGGGGTTTGCAGCCACTCTCGTTGGCAAGTATATCTGCTTCTTCATTTCCATGTATCTTACAATGCGCAGAAACCCACTGTAGTTTCACTCTGTTGAATATGTAGATGGTGTAAATGATTGCTTCGAACAGGCTGTCCAGTTAATTGTTTTCATGGTTTCTGAGGACTATTATGACTAAGGGAAAACTATATTAACTGATATAAACGTTTTTATACTGGTTTAGCAGACTGCAGAGTCCGTATACAAACAGTTTCTTGGATGGTGGTTAAACGATGTGCAAGTCCATCTTTATAGATTCAAACACTAGAGAAAGTAGACCCGCAAGCTGTTAGGGGCCATCTATGCTGCTTTTAACAAACCACCTAACCATGGCCAGTGTTATGCCATGTCACAAACAATTAGTAGCCTATTACGACATGCTCTCTGCAGGACAGGGGTGCTACTCCAAAAGTTACTTTGGCACACCTGCTTGCTGCAGAAGTAAATGTTACACTTATATATATATATATATGAGAGTGTGTATGTGTGCGTACGGGAGCCGAATCGAGGCTTTTGCTGTGCCATTTTCAAATGCTACATTTGTTATCAAGGGAGACTTTACAGTGATTCACACGTTATTTATGTAATCCTTTCTAAGTACTGCACTTGGCCATATGTTGAGGAATATGGTAAGTGATCATCGTTTCTGCCAACATCTACATATCTCGCAGATGAACTCTAAATCTGTTTCCCTCATCGCCAATATGTTCTGGAAATCCAAATTAAGACAATCCGATCTTGCATGTCTAACGATTAAAGTCGTTCTGCCTTGTAAATTGCTTTTTTGTGTGTGTCGTGGGACCATTCCTAAGATATGTCGACACAATTAGGGCATTTGTATATACTCCCCTCCCCCTATGTCCATCTATGTTTCTTTTTTTATTGACCTTTTCATCATGTCCACCGCTGTCCACTTTTGATTGGCACATTTCCCCTATGTCCATCTATGTTTATTGTTTATTGACCCCTTAATCATGTCCCCCGCTGTCCACTTTTGATTGGCACATTTCCCCTATGTCCATCTATGTTTATTTTTTATTGACCCCTTAATCATGTCCCCCGCTGTCCACTTTTGATTGGCACATTCCCCCTATGTCCATCTCTGTTACAAGTGCTACGTAACTTATCAAAGGACTAGTGTCACAAGACTTTCAAATCAGAAGAGCTTCAGGGCAAGTTTAAGATCATGAAAACAATAAATAAACTGTGTTAAAGAAACATTATAGAGGCATGGATTAACAGCAACAATGATCAAGCATATGCCAAATGAAACACGACTGACACTTCTAACGGTATCTAGCGACATTTTCAGACATTTGAGATTAAAAGATATTTTTATCTGATACTTTTGTTTTTCCTCTGTTTCAGAGCTGATTCTAAATCTTCCGTTCTATACATAACCATCTTGGCCTAATGTGAGTAGTTAAGCAAAAAGCTAAACCAATCTGACTTCATTCGGTGCTACAGACAAAGACTACTAAATATAGGCCAACATGGCCTCTCATTGGAGCAAATACCCCCTTTTGCTCGGAGCCATCTTCTGCACTTTCCAGGTAAGATATATGGAATCAATTAGGGTGGACATATATTGATTATACACCAAGTAATTTCAGAGCGGAGGCAGAGGCACTGAGGGCTGCAGTAGAAGCAATGCTGACAGGCGAAAGCAATGAAAGCCAGATAGTACTGTTTACAGATGCCCTGACCGTAGTTACAGCACTAAAAAGCCAGAAATATATTGAACTTAATGATTTAAGAGCAGTACTCTGTCAACTATGCCAGCAGTCCGCACAAAAAAGAGTAGTGGTACAGTGGGTTCCATCCCACTGTAACATCCAAGGCAACGAGGAGGCAGACAGACTGGCAAAAGAAGGTGCAAGACTACCACAACTAGATTCTAGTGTGACCTACGAAGAGTCCAAAAGGCTTTTTAGGGCCAGATACATGGCCAAATGGGAAACAGAACATAATGGCTATACAAAAAAAAGATGCCTATTACCAGTTGAACAGAAGAGAGCAGGTCGTGGTCTTCAGACTCCGCACAGGACACAACAGACTGAGGTACCACCTATTCAACAAATTTAAGATAGGTGGCACTGACGAATGCACTTGTGATACAGGGAAAATGACCGCTGAACATTTGCTGCAAAACTGCCAGACATACGAGGACCAGAGAAAGCACATGTGGCCATCACCAGTGGCAACACTAGACAAGCTCTATGGCAGTGTCGACAGCCTCAGGATGACAGCTGCTTTCTTCGAACAAATACAGGTTGACATCTGACAGCGTACGAAGAAGAAGAAGAAGAAGAAGAAGAAGAAGAAGAAGAAGAAGAAGAAGATTATACACCATCATTACGAGCCTTCTCCTGATCGGCGGTTGACGGTAATGGCTCTCCTTCTGTCTTTTACTGTGTCATGCTGGTACACACAGTCAAACTGTGTCACGACCACATCTAGATGCTGTCTGTCCATCTGTACCTCTACCGCCCTCTGTCTCTCATGCCATCCACTCTTCCCGCCAATATAACTTTCAGCATACTATCGTGCCGCTTTATATAACCAAACTATTTTTAAAATGCTGACCCAGATCTCGCAACAGGATCAGGTCAAAAATGCTGACCAAGACCTCAAATCAGAGTCAGGTGAAACATACTGACCAAGACCTTATTTTAAGGGTCCGATGAACCATACTGACCAAGACTTCATGTCAGTGTAAGGTGAATCATACTGACACCGATACCTCGTGTCAGGGTCAGGTGAAACATATTGATCAAGCCCCCCCCCCCCCCCCCCCCCCCCAACTCAGGTCAGTGTAAGATAATACATATTCGCCAAGACCCATAACTTACATCAAAGCCATGTGAAATACGCAAAACAGCACCTGGTCTCACGTACTCCTTGGAGCAGTATGATTTACAGCAGCCTGGCCAACAAAGGGAGGATCGACACAGTGATTACCATAGTAGTCAGCTCATTGAGAAGACGTGTATTGCAGCTCAGTGGGGAGGTCTTGTTGATCCATACTAGAAGGCAGTCATCCTAACTGCATCTATCTTTATGCTCTTGTTTATTATGTAGCTTTGCTTGACTTTGTTGCTTTTCTCTATTATATCATCTTCTTTTCTTTTTCTTCTGACATAATTTTCACAAGATAGTGTAGCCGGCCTCATGCTCAAACATTCTTAGTTGCCTCTTATGACATTACTAGTAGGTTTCAGTGTTATTATTCTGTTTTCCCTTTTCGGACTCGATAGTACATTGGTTCTTCATTATTTGTTAAGTAACATTTCAGAGGTGACCGATGCGGTTTTAATGTTGTTACAGTCGTTCAAAGCCGTGATATGGCTTCCGATTTTTTTCTATCCAAAATCCTAGATAATGCACAGCGCGGTGACTACACGATGAAGCTGTCTTTATACCTCATTTCACTTAGTCGCTCCTCTTCTGGCCTTTGGGGGTGTAGAGGTATTTTTGTATGCACTTGAATTTGAGCATGCTGATAAACAGGTGACAGGCCTGCTGTATATGTGCATGGTGGAGCGGCTATTTCCGTTTCGACCTTCATGCAGGGTAGTGATTTGATTACCTTTACAATTGTTGTCCATACATCGTCTAACAGTCTGCTCTGTTTCGATGTTTACCTGCAAAGGGTTCTTCTACGTGCAGGGCGAGTACACGGGAACTCGGAGTTTATCGTCCATCTCCGATATGACTAGGCGTCGATCACAGCTTGAACTTGCAGGATTCGAGCACATACCGTGTCCCGATTTCATTTCGCAAGAGACGAGTGGCCTTACTTCTCAGCTGAAGTCCCCTCCCACTTGTTTTCTTATGCATATACATTTAAATAAACCCTTTAATTAATTTATTTTTGGTGTTTTAAAAAATAGTAAAATGTAACTCTTTCTCGAAGGTGTGGTCTTTTCATCAGGGCGTTGAAAAGCAATACAAATATAGCGACTTAACTCTTGAACAGCGCTAAATATCGTTTCGCAGCGAATAGGCTGCTCCCTGAGTAAATCACGTGACTGGGATTGTAGTAGTTTATAAGCACCTGCCCCTCCCACCACCGAGTTGAATCAAAAGGGTTCTTGTAGTGTCTCTGCGTATTTGTTACAAACATCGATTGATAATCTGTACTTAGGAGATTAGTAGACAAGTTAATGTTACATTCTTATTCTTATTCTAATTTGTCTTTTTCTTTTTCTTCTTCTTCTTCTCAACTACATTTTTCTTCTTCTTCTTCTCAACTACATTTTTCTTCTTCTTCTTCTCAACTACATTTTTCTTCTTCTTCTTCTCAACTACATTTTTCTTCTTCTTCTTCTCAACTACATTTTTCTTCTTCTTCTTCTCAACTACATTTTTCTTCTTCTTCTTCTCAACTACATTTTTCTTCTTCTTCTTCTCAACTACATTTTTCTTCTTCTTCTTCTCAACTACATTTTTCTTCTTCTTCTTCTCAACTACATTTTTCTTCTTCTTCTTCTCAACTACATTTTTCTTCTTCTTCTTCTTCTCAACTACATTTTTCTTCTTCTTCTTCTCAACTATATTTGTCTTCTTCTTCTTCTCAACTACATTTTTCTTCTTCTTCTTCTCAACTACATTTTTCTTCTTCTTCTTCTCAACTACATTTTTCTTCTTCTTCTTCTCAACTACATTTTTCTTCTTCTTCTTCTTCTCAACTACATTTTTCTTCTTCTTCTTCTCAACTATATTTGTCTTCTTCTTCTTCTCAACTACATTTTTCTTCTTCTTCTTCTCAACTACATTTTTCTTCTTCTTCTCAACTACATTTTTCTTCTTCTTCTTCTCAACTACATTTTTCTTCTTCTTCTTCTCAACTACATTTTTCTTCTTCTTCTTCTCAACTACATTTTTCTTCTTCTCCTTCTCAACTACATTTTTCTTCTTCTTCTTCTCAACTCCATTCTTCTTCTTTTTTCTTGTTCTTGTTCTTCTTTTTCTTTATTTCCTTCTCCTCCTACTCCTTAATACTCGTTCATGCCCCATCCTCCTCTATTATTATCATCATCAATCGTTTTCTCAAAATCCTTCTCCTTCTTCTGCTACAACTTTTTTTTTCATTTCCTCCTTTTTCTTCTCTTCTTCACTCTGATCCTCCACCTTATTCTGCTTATTTGTCTTGTCCTCTCTCTCCACTTTATTATCTTCCCTCGCCTCATCTTTCTCATCCACCTACTTTTTCTCCACCTCTTTCCTCCTTTTCATTCTTCTTTTCTTCTGCCAAGGAGCTTCAAATGAACATCTTAAAAGTGAGATAAAAAAATATAAAAACCATGCCTTAGTATCATAACTTGTTAATATGGCTGCTAAGGATGTCAAACGTGTCCTGCACGTGCAATCAAATTGCAGACTAACAACACGACGTCATAATTACAGTTAAAAGATGGCTGCCTCACTATTTACACGCACAACATAGGAGCAACATTCTTGTTTTTTTTAGAAGCGAATGGGTAGAACGTATAGAAATTCATCGGTAAATGAAGTTCCAGTACGAGGATTCATGCCTTTTTCTCCATCATGTGTATGAGGGGAGTAGGAAGTTCCAAAACGGCGTAGGTTCTGTGACAGACTGTTTACGACCGGGTCAGGCACACCGAGAGCTGATCCCAGAGTCGAATACAGCCATTGACCACCTCGTAAAGAAAAATCAACAACTGTGAGTAAAAGGCAATCATCATCGTACTCGATCTTCATTCGCCGATTGAAAGTCAATCAGTAAAAGGCAATCATCACCGTACTGGACCTCCATTCCCCGATTGAAAGTCAATCAGTAAAAGGCAATCATCACCGTACTCGATCTTCATTCGCCGATGCATTACTGCTCACAAACGGATAACAGATCGCTGCTCCTCTTTGGTGCATGTCAATAGTGGGACGACCATCTTTTAACTGCAATTTTGACCCCATGTTGTGCGTCTTTGCCGTTAGGGCAGGTACAGGACACTCTTGACATCTCTAACAACCATGGTTTTTTTTCCTCATTTCAATCCCACTTTTAAGTTCTTTATTCTAATCCTCCTCGTACTTCACCCTCAAATAATGGATCTGTCATGTGGATAATTGTGAGCATAAGTAACGTGTTGACCTCTAACAACGAATGCTGGATGTCTCAGAAAAAGGACATCACTGTTATCAAACTACGGGCGATTAGTAAATACCAAAAGAAATGGGAATCGATGTTCAGGTAAAGTGATATGCTCTATGTGAAGAATCACATAGAGACATACATGTCCTATCTGGAAGTCTATCAGTATTACAGACGTCAGTCCAGCAAAATCTAGGCACACAACAGCGCTGATAACATTGCCAGGTTGCGCATTTGAAATTATCTTTAATTAGATAAAACAAATTGAGTTAGGGAACACACTTGTTCGTGTCTCGATAACGTATCCCCACGTTGCGCTTCGTGCTCCGTGGCATGACACCTGGGTGGCCACTCCATTTGATGATCTAACCACGACGTCCGTACAGTTTGTATGGCATGTATAACCCAACAAGCATGCGTCTGTGTGTACCCTGTGTGTACCCCAGGGTACAACTAATAACACGTGCTGTAATCATCAAACGCACGATTCTGACTGCTATTTATATATATGCTCTCGTAATGTAGTAAGGTATTCTCTTACATCCGTTATCAGAAGCTTTTCATCGTTAATTTCGTTACTGTTTCTGTTTCTAAGAATCGACGTCACTGCACTCCGGGCATACCCATAGGTGCTCAGTCTCTCTCATCAAATGGCGTAAGTTATGGATGCTGATGGTCCATGTAGCTCGCTGGTTGTACACTCTCCTGCGCCGTCCTCTCATGCGCCCCATTCCACTCGAACCTCGTTTAATGTCGAAACTTTGCAGTCTGTTGATTTATTTTTGGAGAATAGAACGGAATTTTCCTTTCGTTCCATTCTTTGTCCAAAAATAATGTCATGACTATTTATTCTAATGTTGTTATTTGTTTACGTTTTATGTTAACTATCTATTTCAACTGTTTTCTACTGTCCTTGTTGCAAAAAAGATTTACATCGAACGATCATACATTGGTGTTGTTTGTGGTCTTATATAAATCAAACTGTCATTGTTGTGCTCATAGCTGAAACTCTCACTGTTATACCGTTTTGTTTGTTTGTTTGTTTTTTTTTGCGTTCGCCTTATTTCTCTTTCCCCAATACAGTGTGCGTTGCACTACGTTTTTATTTTTGCGCCTGTTGACTCAGTGCATACGACTTCTGTGTGTACTTTAGTGCATACGACTTCTGCATGTACTTTATGTTATGGTCTGCTTCCTCCTGGATTTTCTAAGGGGTTGCTTCCCCGGGGTAACGGCCGGTGCTATGATTGTGGAGCGAACCCAGCACCTACGCTGTGAGCCGTGTCACTTAACCACTAGCACGTTTGTTGTACTGATAACTGTAGCTCTCATTGTTGCACTGATAACTGTAGCTCTCATTGTTGCCCTGATAACTGTAGCTCTCATTGTTGTACTGATAACTGTAGCTCTCATTGTTGCCCTGATAACTGTAGCTCTCATTGTTGCCCTGATAACTCTAACTAACTAGTTCGCTGGTTGTACTCACTTTTTAAATGTAGTCGTATTCGTCCTTCCAGTTTATTTAATGGTATCTAGATATGGTCTCTAAGGTCACCCAGCCTAGGCTGAGTCGAAGATGGCCTCTGTCTGACGAGTGTCGCTCATCGCTAAGATCTAGAAAACGGGACATACATGGTGCTTTAGAGTTCCGCTTGACCGGACTTCATGTAGACAAGAAATACGACACTCCGGGGTCTTTCTCCTCAGTTGAATGATCCACCGAAGTTTGTGTGTATAGCAAGGACAAGAATAGCACTACTGCCCCACAAAGAGCAAGTTGTAAGATGCGACTAGCTGTGTGACATAGCATTACACCGGCCATGGTTAAGTGATTTGTTAAGAGCAGTTTAGATAGCGCCTAACAGACTACGAGTCTAGTCTGCTCTAGTGTTTAAGTCTATTAAGATGGACTCGTCCCTCCGCGGAACTTGTTTCAACTCAGTGGAGTAACAAGCTGCTCGAGCCTAGCCAACAATGCAGGAAATCCTCCTTCCAGCTACATTCAGCTCTTACCAGAGCTGATCCCTGCCCATGGGCATCCACCCCTGTAGAAATACAGGTCGACTAAGAACTAAGATGATGACGCTAACTTGCCATACCCACCCACCCAAGGCCCTACATAAAATCTCCTCTTGCCAGGCCTGAGACGCCTAAGCGAACTTATTATTATTGGAGGTCATTGTGATTGGGGGACGGACTTCCTTTGTTGCATCCCCCTTGTATATTATTTTACTGCCTAGAAATTGTATATTCTTAACTTTCTTATCACGTAAATATTGAGCTGGACATAATAGGACTGGTTAAATCACGTAACTATTGACCTGGACATAGTAGGACTGGTTAAATCACACCACAGAAACAAACTTAATAACTTTGTATATTCCCATGGAAACGATAAAGGGGTTTGCAGTTTTATATAGAAATGATATCACTTTGTGAATGTGATAATTTGAGCACGAATAAACAAGTAAAGAAATAGTTTGCAGCAACAGGTACGGGTCTCTCAGGTTAACTGCAACACATAATATGGGGGGGGGGGGGTATAAACATCCAACACAGATTTATTAATAGCAGGGGCAGATTAATTGCAACTGACGTTTTAAGCACGCTTTGGTGTTCTCTCCCTATTACATTATTATTCACATTCACAACCCAGGCCTTACTCGCAAAGTGATTACCTGCTACACAGCAAACACAGGACTCGTGTTAAAGACAAGCACTAGGGACCCGCGATCAGTTATTTGAATGTGCCAGTAAGTGATCTGAACTCGAAGACTTAAAAGCTTTGAAGTCAAAGCAGAATACAGATTATGTTTTTATAGCATTGCAAATATGTACACCCTCCTTCATCAACGAAGACTGCGATATATTAGTCATGTTCGCCGCATGGAAGACGGACGCATCCCCAAAGATATTCTCTATGGGCAACTGGCGTGTGCTAAAAGAACAGCGTGTCGACCACAGCTGAGGTTCAACGACTCATATAAGCTTGACATGAAGGCACTGAGTATGGATCTGACATCTTGTGTAGATATATCTGTAGCCCTATCCAAATGGAGATGCAACATGAAGAACCACATCAGTCTGGGCGAAAATAAGCTCAAGCGATATGTAGAAGTGAAAATACAACGCCTCAAGGATCAGGTCAGATCAGGTCAGGTCATCCCGTAACCGATGAGGTCGTTGGGGCACACATCAAGACATCCTCACAACTCCATCCCTCTTTGTCAGATGCCGCTGCCTGTGACTCTTCTGGTCGGAGACTGGTCCATTCTTTTATGTTGTCCTCCCATCTCTTTCTGGGCCGGCCTCTTCGTCGTCTGCCATGCACCTTCCCGTGGAGGATTGTGTTTGCAAGACCATTTGATCTCGATATGTGACCGTACCAAGTGAGTTTCCTTCTTTTGACAGTTGCCAAGAGATCTTCGAAAGGCCCTATTGCTGTTGTAATTCTATCTCGTATTTCCTCGTTTGTAACTCGATATTTGTACGTGACGTTTAAAACCTTTCAGAAACATCTCATCTCCAAGGCCCGTATCCTCCGTTGAAGGTCAGCTGTAACTGTCCATGTCTCACACGCATAGAGGAATATTGACAGGACCAGTGTACGCATTAATCTGATTTTCGTGCCTCAATGATCAAGAAAACTAAAAGCTCAAAAAAGAGTTGCTACTCCAATGTCGCATTAATCTATAGTCAGACATGACTGAAAAGGGACTACTTACTTATCTTTGCAAGTCCAAATATTTTACCTAACCAAGAAGTCATAACCTATAAATTCGGGTTCAAGTCGGAAAGCTGATACTATTTAAATAAATTGACCTTGACCGTGAACACTTGTAAATGATTTGTATTTTATTATTATGTTTTTCTTGGTGCCTCACTTTCCTTAGTATCCGAAGAATTTGTTAAAGGCCTCATTGAAAAATTCCCATATTTCCTGTTGTGTCTTTGGGGTTGCTCTGGTCGGATAGCTCTGTTGGCGCTTTGAAAATCACACAAGGTGCTCACCAAACTGAGCAAAAAATCTCCGATGTAGCGAGAGAGAAGTTAGCCGTCCGAAAGTTGGCCAAGTTTGATGTCCTGACTACCAACGTTGTCTATGCCTGTTCATTGTACAGCTGGATGTGCAGATTTAAGATCTCACTTCGAAGCCTCATGTAGCCACATCTGTTCACACAAATATTATGCTATCGCCATCTTTATTCGCGATGAACAACTACGGCTACTATCCTAAGGATGTACAGACGATCAATGTCAATTACAATATAAATACAGGCAACGTTTATTGGAAACATACTAAGTTTAGGAAGAGAACCAATTGAAAACATTGTAACAGTGGAATTGATCAATAACAGGATAGGCCGGAGACGACAAGAAATCAAAGGAAATTATGTAGCATGACAAATTTGATTTAAAATAATATAAAATATCGAATATTGAGTTGCTGAAGGGACGTAATGATGTACATAAATACTATCATTGACGTCATTAAACAAAACACAAGTTGTTAAGATAAGATTAATAATGTTGATATTAAATGAGGATTAATAATGTTGATATTAAATGAGGATTAAAATGGGGGTCGGTTATGATTATGATGATGAAAATGGCGCTGGTAGAAAATAGACTGCAACCATTCCCCATTTTCGGTGAGTAATCGAAAGCGCCCACGTGCCACATTCGGAATTGTATCGACATTTTAATTAAAAATGACCACCGAGGACTTAAAAAAAGCTTTATTCTCTGAAAGCGAAGGATTAATGCGCTTTAGAAAACGGAAAGTGTTTTGTCATAATGATATTAATATTTGTTTCGTTGGATTTTAAGTGGATGGAGTGAGTCACACACTTGAAGTCACCGTACTTCTTCTTTGGCCTTTTCTACGAAAGACTAGTTTGCCCCCACACGAACAAGTGGGTTTGTGCAGTCAAGTGAAAATATAACCACTTTTTGTGTACACTCCAACCCGTCACAACAAAACAATTATTGTTTATATTGGGTTGGACCTGGCACGAATGTTTGGCGTTAGTTTCATTAATACAACTTTGATCTAGAATGTCATAAACGCATTCACCGTCAGCCATTAATTAGGTTCCCTTCTGAACAAAGCTACCACAGCATACTATCTCTATTCTTTGCTATTCTTGGAATTCTTTTGGTTTTCCGCTCACGAGATCCCAACTGTACATTCCTCATTTTCCACTGTTCTCTAACATGTATTTATTGGCTTTTACAATTGTCTCTTCCTTTGTGGGTTCCTATTCAGCTTTTCATCATCAATGCCAGGGGCTCCTCTCGGGACATAGGCCACTGACAACCCTCCTCAAGCAAAATCAGTCTTTAGCTGCCCGTTCTGCCTCTCATCAATTGCGGTCCAGAGGTGAAACTCATTTCAAGTCTCTTCTCCATGTGTTTCTTGATCTACCTCTCTTCATATTTCTCTGTGGTTTCCCTGTCATGGCTTGTCTGGCCACATTTGAAGATGATTTCCGGAACGTGTCTCCTTCCCAACCCCATTTCCTACGTTTGATCTGTTTCTCCACTGGTTGATGTTGAGTCCTTTCCCATAAGTCTTCACTCCCCACTGTGGCTATACACATCATACTCCGTAGACATATCTTGAGGAGCGACTGGTGTTTTCTCTGTATTGCCTTTGTTATACTCTAAGTTTCTGCTCCGTGCAGGAGTACTAATTTGACATTGAAATGAAACAATCTTAACTTGGTATTAGTCGTTATTGTCGCAAAATCCAGCGCATGTTTGGTTATAAATCGAAAAGTGGGACGGGTGGGCTAGTGGTTAAGTGACACGGCTCCCAACCCAAAGGTGCTGGGTTCGTTCTCCAATCACAGCACCGGCCGTTACCCCGGGGAAGCAAACCCTTAGAAAACGCAGGAGCAAGCATACCCTTACATAAAATTAATGACGAAGTCGGATGCACTGTGCCGACAAGTGCAAAATAAAAACATAGTGTAACGCACACCGCCTCGGGGATAGAGAAATATGCCGACCGAAAAAAAAGACAAAAAATCATTAATAAATCGAAAAAAAGAAGGCTTAACGTTCCACTGCCTCCACTGTGTGACATGGCATAACACCGGCCATGGTTAGGTGGTTTGTTTAGAGCAGCATAGATGGCGCCTAATAGCCTGCGGGTCTACTTTGCTCTAGTGTTTGAATCTATTAAGATGGATTCGCACATCGACCAGCCATCCTCCATAAACGCTTGTCCCAATGCACCTGAGTATTAAGCTGCTCGAGCCTAACCTGCTAATCAGGAAACCCTTCTCCCGTCTACATCCAGCTCATACCAGAGCTGGAGACCTGCATACGGGCATCTACCCCTGCAGAAGTACAGGCCGACTTAGAACTGTCCACCAAGAACGAAGTATACGATGAAGATATATGTTGGTGAAGGTATGCGGTCCGGATGTGACATTCTTAGCCACATGTTACGTTTCCAAGTCATGTAGTAGGAGACCAATTTAATAAAATCGTATTCATGTTGTAGTGTTCCAAATTGGACCATGAGAGCTGAAAGCCAATCTGTCATTAATATGTTGGTCGTCAATCCGTCATTTTCAATGCTACTTTCCAAACAGGTTAAACTGTGTTCAATCTTTATGCGTTTTCTTTATTTCTTATTTATTCTCGTTTATTTTGTTTTGTTTACATTGATCTGCAATCTATCCTCTACTGTTTCATATATTCGACTGTCTGTTTTTATTCCTGTATGGCCTCCTGCGTATGCGGAAAAATATAAATAACAACTGCATAATCGAGGTTTTGGAGTTGTTGATCAAATACCCACTGAATTCTCATTTTCCCGCCATCTGTAGTTCCCGTATGATCAGTCTATTAAGATGATAGAGGGGGTTCAAGGACGTAGATATCCCTCTCTTGAGTCCATTTTGTTTTAGTCGGCGAATCTAATTACAGTGTAAAGGTGAACGTAATCCCATAGCATCCCTGCTGTCAGGGATGAAGTGTTGGAGACTTCATGGTACAAGGGCACAGCTTGTTTATGGGGGGGGGGGGGGGGTGACCAGTTCTCTTCCTCACCTAACAGTAAGCGAGGTGCCCATTTACAGCTAGGTCGACTGGAGTGCACTGGAAACGGAAGTTGAACCCCGTACGTTTTTCCTTGAAAAGCTATTACTCTATTATCGCGCTAATCAGACATTCTTTTCATTGGTTGTTTGAATTCTGACATCACTACCGGAAACATATGCTGACCATGTTTTATGTCCGTGTAAGAGATGGCTGCAACGTTGGCTCTCTGTCGGTAGCTTTACTAGGCAGCAAATTGTATGTAAACCTACCTCAGGGTCTGATTAGAGTAGTGGTACTCTCTTAAAATGGGAGAACGACATTCTTACATAGGAGATCTGTTCAAAATGTTTCGTTCATTTGGTCTGGAAAAATAGTTACTGACCTGGAGGTCTGAAACCGTAATCCTCTTCAAAGTAATCTCCACGGAACTACCGACACGTCTTTCAGCGGTCTCAATCATTGTTGGAAGCATGTCTGGAAAGCGTGTTTGGCTTGGCTTGGCTTTGTTCGTGCTAAATCTCCGGCTACCAAACCCTGAAAGGCCTTAAGTAACATAATGTAGTACAAAGAACAGAATGCGTTGTGTCGTAGTTTACAGCTTGACTGCGATATTTGCACCTTTCGGTCAAACAGATCCTTCTTCTTCTTCGTACGCTGTCAGACGTCAACTTCAATTTTTTCGAAGAAAGCAGCTGTCATCCTGAGGCTGTCGACACTGCCATAGAGCTTGTCTAGTGTTGGCACCGGTGATGGCCACATGTGCTTTCTCTGGTCCTCGTATGTCGGGCAATTTTGCAGCAGATGTTCAGTGGTCATTTTTCCGGTACTACAGGTGCATTCGTCAGTGCCACCTATCTTCGGTTTATTGAATAGATGGTTCTTCAGTCTGTTTTGCCTGTGCGGAGTCTGAAGACCACGATCTGCTCTTTTCTGTTCAACTGGTAGTGTAGTAGGCATCATTTTTTGGGTATCCAGTGTGTTCTGTTTCCCATTTGGCCATGTATCTGGCCCTAATAAACCTTTTAGACTCTTCGTAGATCACACTAGAATCTGGTTGTGATAGTGTTGCACCTTCTTTTGCCCGTCTGTCTGCATCCTCGTTGCCTTAGATGTTACAGTGGGATGGAACCCACTGTACCACTACTCTTTTTGTTGCGGACTGCTGGCATAGTTGACAGATTACGGTCAAACACATCCGACTTCAGCAAGCATTTTTTGAGTACCGGGTTAGCATTCCCTTTTCGATCCCTTCTCTTTAGCCAGTCTGTCCTGCTGCAGCCTGTTATCCAGGATCACCGCGTGGAGGTGTAGGAGGGTCTTGGCAGCTCTGGTTCGCTGGCCCTGACGCAAGCACTCAGCTATGTGTCGCTGACCACTGCAGCTCATGCGCTGTTCACCATCTTGTGAATGGTCTACAGCTGTGCCGTCGCGTTCCGCGTGTCTTCTCGTGTCTCAAATCGGTTGCACTTTAGCGTTATCTTCAGCTTGGGGAACGGCCGAAAATCGCAAGGACCCATGTCAGGAGAGAAGGGAGCCTGACAGAGTAGAGGAATGCTGTGTTTGATCAAGAAAGTCTGAATCAGATGCGAAGAATT
>JAVGWX010000009.1:14299900-14313468 GCA_036924085.1 Ariolimax columbianus
ACATTCGTGGCAATGAAGTGGCTTGCACACTGTTAAGAGATGGTGGCGAACTACCCTAGCGTGTTACATGCATAACTTATGAAGATCCCAGGAAGTTTACCAGTTGCAGATACAGGAACAGGTGAGATGCAGATCACACAGGTCAACAGCGTATTACCAGCTCAACATGTGAACAGGTGGTGATCTTTAGACCCCACTCAAGCCACAACAGATGGAGATGTCATCTACTCAACAAACTAAGAATATGATATACAGATGAGTGTGTCTGCTATACTGAAAAAAAAGCATGTTTAACATCTGTTACAAAGGTGTCCAAACTATAATAAATAGTACTATACATACATACACAAACCAATCATTAGTTTTACAGAACTATACTATATATTAAATGTACGAAGATGAAAGCGGATAACAAGATCATACAAACATGCGTAATACAACTTGTAAGAGATACAAAATGAAGATTAGTAGATCAAGCTTAATACAACTTGTACGCGATACAAGATGAAGATTAGTATATGCAAGACAGGAACTATGAAACTCAGTAGATTGGGAATCAATTTCACTGAGGACGGACGATTGGACAGAGGAATCGAAACCGGATGTCAAAAAGCAAGTGCAGTGACCTACCATCACCTCTACTTAAACATTGGAACTTTCGTATAGAAACAGCGTGGCAACTGATAAACACTATTTCGTACCAACTCTGTATTATCAGTGCCATACCTGGCTTCTGTCCAAAGCATAGCAAAAGAAAATGGCAACCTGTGAAATGAGAAGCTGAGAAAAGTCATCAAGGTAACCAGAAGAGACATATTGAGAAATGGCGACAGCAGAAAAATTGTGGGAACAAAATCCCCCCAAGAATACACGCACAGACAGAAAGTTAAGTTGTTTGGTCATCTCATGAGAATGAAACCAGACAGAAAGTTAAGTTGTTTGGTCATCTCATGAGAATGAAACCGGACAGAAAGTTAAGTTGTTTGGTCATCTCATGAGAATGAAACCGGACAGAAAGTTAAGTTGTTTGGTCATCTCATGAGAATGAAACCGGACAGAAAGTTAAGTTGTTTGGTCATCTCATGAGAATGAAACCAGACTGACTGCTATTAAAAACATACAATAGTAGGTGATTGGGGGTTTCGACTCAAGAGAAGACCGCGAGGGACAAAGGGATAGACAACATCAAAGACATCATTGGCCAGTATGGGTTCACGACAACTACATGTGGCCAAAGAACGAGCCATAGTTCTCTACTGCGGTCTACGGCGTCAGGGGAAGGATCAGGTCAAGTCGTTAATGCCCACCGTGAGCTGGGTTACTCCGAACAGGACGTTTAGTGGCGGGTTGTTGAAGCTTTCCTCACATCCCGCGCGTGCTGATGAAGGTGGATCGTGGTCCTTCAGGCGGTTGTGTTATGCGTGGCTATGTCTCTGTGTCGCTTAAAACTACGGGGATCACGTCGATCCCTCATCTCGTCTGCCAGGCTGCAAAGAAAACAGCCAGTTTTCAGGGAGTACTGTCGGGAAGTCGAGGTGGGAGTTGGGGGGGGGGAGGTGGTATGGGGGAGAGGAGTGAGGAAGTGTGAGGGTGTCTTAACTAGTATATTGCGCCTGACTCTGACCAACATATCTGATCAGTATATTATGCCTGACCCTGACTAACATATCTGACCAATATATTGTGCCAGACCCTGACTAACATATGTGACCAGTATATTGTGCCTGACCCTGACTAACATATCTGATCAGTATATTGTGCCTGGTCCTGACTAACACATCTGATAAGTATATTGTGCCTGACCGTGACTAAAATATATGATCAGTATATTGTGCCTCACCAGACGTTAGTAATTCTCCCCGATAAAGTTAATTAAAGCTAGTAGTTTACAGAATATTAAAAGAATTCGAAGAAAATATTAAAATAATATGATGTGTGAACAAGTTGAATAATAACGTGTAATGTAAGAAAGGAAAGTGAAAAAGAAACAAACAAAATAATGTTCAAAACTAAAATGAAAGTTACAGATCATTCTTAGAATTAACAAACATCATATCTGAGAATGACAGCCAACACAGGAAAACAGCTGACAATGAATGACATATCAAAGGGCTAAAGTTCAAAACTCTATCAGTAGGAAGGAAGCGACAATAGAAGGGGGGGAAGTGGTTTGTCCGGTAGAACGTGGCGCGAAATGTCACAATATACGGAGTACATTAAAGTTAATCTTCATCTTGATGGAGCCACTTCCTGTCTAGGAAAGGGGAGGCAATAGATCGAGGTTTAGCAGAGTTTTTTTGACGGGTGCTTGATGTGGAGTCCTCTGCATATCGTAGTCGCTCCCTAGTCGTCTTGTCCTTTACTTGCCACTGGGGTCGGGCGGTTCGAGACGAGAGAGTGAGGATAAAAAGTAGCACAGCTAATCCTTACTAAAAATAGCGCTAGAAAAATTAATTATGCCACCATCGTCTACGATGGACGGTGGCCTTTGGCTTAAAGATTGGCTAGATCGTAATACCGGACAGTGTTATGTACTTGTTAGATTATACAAAGTCGACAACTATGTGGTCCAGACAGACCCATAGGTGCTCAGTCCCTCTCGTTCCCTTCCTCCCACTCTTACCTCCGCGAGAAATGTATATATACTGTTTCCTGTATATCGTTGGTTGTAAACACTCCTGTTCCATCGTCATTGGCGTCTCTTCGTACTCGGCTCACTTAACTTAACTTCATTATACTGGTGTAGAAGACTCTACAGACTTTGTATACTACCAGTTTATTTCCCTCCATGATACTGAAAATAATATGAGGATCAAATCTTTTGCGCATCGTACGTATATTCACTTGGTGAAGTTAGATCCGGTTTCATTTGAACACGCCTCGTTTATTCATTTTTAGATGTCCTTTTTTATGTCAAATTCCTGAAGCATGTAGATCATTATTTCGTAGATTCCTATGGCATGATAAAAAAGGCGGTCTCTAATTAATTTCAATATTACGGTCCCCCCAATGGATGCTTTCTAAGCCAAAATGTCAGCTGTTTCATTTCCGTTAAGGTTATGCAACAGATTGGTAAAATGATCATACATCAGTAAGCAGGTCGCAAACATGAATCGGATAGCTAACAAAATATAGTTTGTAGTTTCTAAAAGTGTCATTAAGTAGCAGCAACATTCAGCTTTGTGATTATAGCATGTAGTGGATGATATGTGTCGCATGCACGTACGCAGCTCAATTAAAAAATGGCGTCTGTGCTAGAGTTTGCAGTCAAAGAACAGCGTCTTGTTGTGCGTTTTGTTGGTTCAAAATGACTTTCTGCAAATGATATTCGTAAGGAAATGCTTCCTGTCTATTGTGAAATGTATTTGTTGCGTAAAGGGATGCATATTTGGGTCAATAAATAATCTCAAGAATGCTGAAAAATTGCTGATGAAGTCCTAACTGGACGTTCTGTTCAGATTGCAACAGCATTATCTGCTGGATCGTGGAGATAACTCGAGCTGTCAGGAGAGTAACGATAGACAGCGTAACAACTTCATCAGGTTCACGTGATTTAGCCTGCATCATAATGCATGATCGATTGAATTTCCGGAACGTTTTCTCGCGGTGTGTAACTAGATAACTGACTGACTAACGCAAAATTAGCCGAAACGGCCTGCCCTGGCAGTGGTAAAGCGATTGGATAAGTGTATCAACGTTTGTAGAAGTTATGTTAAGACATAAGGGATACATTCGTATCTGATTTAGTATTTATTTAATAGCCATTTGTGGTCTATTTACTGACATGCCTCATATTATAATTCCAACATTACTCTCACCATTTTTAAAGATTATCATGCCAAAGAAGGGCTACGATTGTTTGTATTTTGGCTGTTTTATGTTGAATATACGTACGCCCAAAAACTCACGAGTTGGGACTGCAAAGTCTCAATAAATCGTCTTCTTCTTTTTGTTTGTGCCTTTCAGCGTCAGCGATAGGGACTGAATATTTAGCACGACCAGAAAACCTGAACGCAGATGAAGAATGAGAAGAAAAAGAAGAAGAAGAGGAAGAAGAAGAAGAAAACAGAGAATGTTAGTTGCCCATGATGACAACATCAACTGGCGGTTTTGTCTGATGGGGTAACTTACGCTGTATTTGGATTATAGTGAGGGAGTAACTGCGCTGGTCATCAACCTCATTCTCTCTTCCAAAACTACCTTGGACTAGTTGCAAGACATAAGACGAGAGTACTGGAGGTAACTATGGATGCAGATAGGGCGTTTGAAACTTGCGGGACTCGATCGCCCACCGTTTCCGTTCACCGCTTTATGAGGCAAGTTCCTTACCTCTCGACCACAGCGAGTGAAAATAGACAGTGGACAAAAAATGTCGATCTCACACAGCATCCACATGGCCAATAACGACATCTAAGATACAGCCGTTGCTTGTTTTGCATAGTATCTTATCTATTATGGACAAACAGTCCGAGCAGAAAAGGGAATGCGCTGACAGCAGCCTGCTACTCATATCTGACAGCTTACATCAGGTTTAGCAAACCAGAGCTGACCAAGACCCTACTGCCTTATCAAGCTGCGGTCCTGGAAACAGATTGCGCTAGTGTAGTCTGACTAAGAGAATAGTTATCACAGTTAGAAAGTAAACCCGGTGTCCACAAAAATTCCAGCTGAAGTCGGATGTGTCGGGCGGAAAGACGCAGATATCACATCCTCGATGTAAATTACAACACAACATTCTTTCCTTGAATAAGAACAAGAAAAAGAAAAAGAAGAAGAGAATAAATAAGAAGAAAAAGAAGAAGATGAGGAGGATTCTGCTGAGCCTTCTAAATCAGTATAAAGACGTTATGTTAAGAAGAAGAATGTGTATGTCCTTTAATTATTTCAACACTTCACATGTCCCTTAATCTCCCATTCAGTGCGTTTTAAATCCTTGTTTTCAATGTATTTTTCTACTTGTCTTGTCCTCAACCTTTCCTGTAATTACATGGCTCTCCATACCTTCCTACTGGAAGTATGGAACTTTGTATGTCTTCATTTTATTACAAGCTTTTATTTAACTTGACATGACCGCTGTCCGTTTGCATGTTCTTCTATTTCTCCTATTTTAACCAACTTTCCTATGAAATTGTGAACACTTAAAAAAAATATTTAAATAATTATAGATCACGTTTCACGCCATGCGCGTTGGAAATATGGTGTTAGGCCCATATTATTTGGTGACACACGGTACGTAATGGGCCATCATTGCGCCGACCGACTGGGTTGGTTTGAGCCAGTTTGCGATCGGAAGACAACCCTTCACCAACTAGGCATTGGGCTCTGATCGTTTGACTGGGAAGCCAGGGCACTAACCACTGGTTCAGGCAGGCAACTGGTCGTATACTCTCCTCCTTGGTCCTCTCAGGTACGCCTGACTGCTCGACCCATATTTAGAATCAAAATTAGTAGTTGTATTTCTCTTAGGGAATGAGCTACAGCGGTCAGCGACCTATAGATGACCGCCAGCTTTAGGGCCAGCCAACCAGAGCTGCCAAGACCCTTTTACACCTCCACGGGATGATCCTGGATAACAGGTTGCAACAGAGCAGACTGACTAAGTATAAGGGGTCGAAAAGGGACGGATAACCTGGTACTCAAAAATTCCTGCTGAAGTCGGATGGGTTCGATCGAAAGGTGCAAATATCGCAGTCAAACTGAAAACTATGACACAACGCATTCGGTTCTCAGGACAACATCCTGCTACTTGAAAAGTCCTTTTTAGGGCTTGGTAGCGGGAGTGATGAAAAAGAAACAGAAAATCCTACAGCTGTGGATAGATAATTCATTGGTTCAAGTGTCATCATCTAACAGGCAAGCATTAATTTATATCTTGTTGGTCTTCTTCTTCTGCTTCTGCTTCTTCTTATTATTATTCATCATTAAAACGTCATTCTGAATATATCTTTAAAATGAAAACAGGATCAGCATAAGGCATTGATATTCCAGTAGAGTGTGTCCAGGAACCATAACCGCTGACAGCCATGTGTGCTTTCGATGTTCCCTGTAGTTTGGACACCATCGAAGCAGATGTTCAACATTCATTTGTTCCATGCCGCAGACACATTGCCCCGTTTATCCGATCCGTAGCTCATTCAATAGATGGTATCTCAATCTGTTGTGTCCTGTGCGGAGTCAACAGACATAATCAGTTCTGTTGAGTTGGTTAGGGTTGTTGTTGTTGTTGTTGAATGCCCACAATGAGTAGGATTACTCTTTTGTGCGTCCTGAAAAGGACGTTAAGTGGTGGGTTGTCGTAGCTTTCCTCACATCCCGAGCGTGCTGATGAAGGTGGGTCGTGGTCATCCAGGCGGTTGTGCTATGGTTGGTTTCATCTGTCGCTCACTACTATGGGGATCATGTCGATCCCGCACCTTGTTAGGCAGGCTGCCAAAATAATAGCCCATTTCCAGGAAGATCTACGAGGAAGCCAAGGTGATGGTCTTGACCAGTTTATTTTGCCTGACCAGAGGTTAGTCTTCCTTTTCTGTTGAGTTGGTAATACACGTTATTTGGTTGCTAGCCTCGATGCTCTATTGCCCACGTGTTTCTTAATCTATACCTGGTAAACCTCATTCTCGCTCCGTAGGTTGCACATCGCAACAGTTGCACATCGCAAGAGATGATTACATCATCAGACAGGATTGGACATTACCCTGGTATTCTTCATCTTCTTCTTTTTCTTCTTCTTCATCCGTTTCGTTCGTTCTCAATCTCCCGCTTCCTAGCCATGGAAAGGGCTTTGGAAGTAGCAGAAGATTGTAACAGACCTCACCGTTTGCATGTAACAGACCTCACCGTTTGCCCTGGCCGTTATTCTAACTCAGAACATTCTCACACTCATCCACATCATCATGACCACACACTTCAAATAATATAGCACACAGCAGATGGCATATTTATTATTTAATTTTCATATCATAAAAATGAGTAGTGGAATTACAAACACAATTCAATACATATGATCTTAACTAATTATTCCTATGTTATATATAAGTTAATATAAATATTAAATAAAGCGGAAATTTTAAGCATTAGCTCTTGATAGAATTCCCAACTATCTAAACCCAGTTCTATTGCCTTGCAATTACATCACACACACCTCGCCTTAACTGCGTCCTCAACACACTTTATCAAATATTCTTCCTCACTCAAATCCCCTCAGGCGGGCGATCTGGACATACCTCGTTCACATTGGGTCCTGCTTACAACACAACGTTCAGGTTATCACTTAATACAAAACGCACACACCTACTTGAGCGATCCTGTTCTATCACTAACATTCGTGCAACAGTCTATCAATCGCTCCTCTATCTAGGTCGGTGAGTTAAACATACTATCTAAATTCAGTCTCTCTCTCTCTCTCTCTCTCTCTCGCTCTCTCGCTCTCATCTCTCTATCCCTCCTCTTCATCCAGCCTCCTGAGCTAAACTTTGTCTCGAGTTTTATACACTCAAGCAAAGTCAGAGCTTGACTAATGGATCTCAGGGGATGGCTATATTCAGTCTTATTGGAACGAAACACTTTGCACACCTGTCACTCATTTTCTCGCAGCAAGCCCCGCTGCCAATCCGTCTGTCAATCATTCTCTCCCTACCCAAATCGGAAGGCCAGTGGTCAGCTCCTACCTGTCCACATTCTTTGCCCCAACTCTGTTCTCCTTTGTTGAGACGGTGAGTGACCTTGACACCCATTGAGGTACATTTGTTATCAGCAACCACACCACTCCTGTCCTAAACTCTCTGCTCCGGCGGGAACTGTTACAAGAATGTAGTCCGGAGAACGGAATGCGCTGTGTCGTAGTTTACAGCTCGATTGCGATATTTGCACCTTTCGATCCGAAACATCCGTCCGCAGCAGGGATTTTTGAGTACTGGGTTGCCTTGCTTCTTCGATCTCTTATCCTTAGCCAGTCTGCTCTGTTGCAGCTTGTTGTCCAGGATCACCATGTGGAGGTGTAGAAGGGTCTTGGCAGCTCTGGTTCGCTGGCCCTGATGCTAACAGTCAGCCTCATGCGCTGCTCAGCATCTTGATCCCTACCGTCATATGAGATCACATCTCGCAGCACAAATCCAATCCTGGCACGGAAGACTCTGCTGCAGGCGGAGCACACATGTAAAGAGTCGGATGTGCAGTCAACGCTCATTCTGTTCATTTGAGCGGCCTTCTTTCTCTGACCCAGGGCGATGAAGTTTCACTCTGCAATCTGAGCACTTTTTGTGATGCTAGCTTTAGATGGGACGGTTCTGTACAAGAATCTCACAAAAGGTGGCATCAATGTTAAAGCTTTCTAGAGATACTTTCAATAAGTCTCTTCAGCGTTTCTTCTGTTACCGCGATGAACACCTGTCAGTTCTGAGCTCACCTTTTAGCAATTGCTTGGAGATGCACTCACCGGACATGCGAACAACATGTCCCGTATGTATGCTCAACATGTTGGAACTGCTAAGAATTTCAAAGTTAGATGCTCTGTCCTGTCACCTGATCATCAGCTTGGAATACTTGGAATCCTGGTATTCAAACAGGCATGTATGTTGCCAGGTACCAGAAGACTTCGGCTATAGGTAGTAGGTATTTTTTAGAACATTCTGCGGCTTACTAGACCTGGGGGAAGATACAAATCATTTTTGGTAGTTTTTAAATAGAACTTTTCTTCGTCTTCTTCTTCTTCTTCTTTGTACGCTGTCAGACGTCAACTTGAATTTGCTTGAAGAAAGCAGCTGTCATCCTGAGGCTGTCAACACTGCCATAGACCTTGTCTAGTGTTGCCACTGGTGATGGCCACATGTGCTTTCTCTGGTCCTCGTATGTCGAGTAATTTTGAAGCAGATGTTCAGCGGTCATTTTCCCTGTACAACAGGTGCATTCGCCAGTGCCACATACCTTCAGTTTATTGAACAGATGGTACCTCAGTCTGTTGTGGCCTGTGCGGAGTCTGAAGACCACGACTTGCTCTCTTCTGTTCAGCTGGTAGTAGGCATCATTTTTTGTATAGCCAGTATGTGCTGTTTCCCATTTGGCCATGTATCTGGACTCTTCGTAGGTCACACTAGAATCTGGTTGTGGTAACTAGAACTTTTGAATTTTGTCCACGCAGCGTCTGTTAAACCTACTCTTTTCGTTTTCTAAATGGCAAGGGATTTTTAACGTGCTCGACACTGAACACGGGAGTTCGATCTCACTACCAGAGAGTACGAGAATTGTTACCAGAATATCGACGTGAAAAAAAATTCTACTCTCCGCCGTGATTCGAACTCTTGACCTCCAGCACCCGAGGAGGCGGACACCTTACCTGGAGACCAGTGAGCACTCTACCAAAATACACAACTCGTGGAAAAACGATTGAAAGTGTCTAGTGCGTCTGCTGCATAATGTTCAAGTTTCGCGGGCATGCGACAGAGCCGTTAACACTACAGCACGATACGCTTTTATCTTGGTGGTGACACTGACGCCATGTCGGTTCCCAGTGTTTGCTTGCAACCTCCCAAACGCCGCAGCTTACACATTTATCAGGTTAAGACAGATGTCCGCCATTTCTTGACAGTATGCCAGCCTCATCATTGCCAAGAATACTGCAATAAATTGTATTCCATTGTATGATGACTCTCCTGAATCGGTGAAATAGTTTATAAACTAAAATCTTGAGTTCACGATATGTTCTCTCAATACATTTCTAATGTTATCTTTATAGCCACAACTTAGGGATATGCCAATATAAATGATTCATCGTTATCACCATCATCGTGTATCCACTTGTGTTGGTAGACGCTCATTGTGTATCCACTTGTGTTGGTAGACGCTCATCGTGTATTCACTTGTGTTGGTAGACGCTCATCATGTATACACTTGTGTTGGTAGATGCTCATCATGTATCCACTTGTGTTGGTAGACGCTCATCATGTATCCACTTGTGCTGGTAGACGCTCATCGTGTATCCACTTGTGTTGGTAGACGCTCATCATGTATCCAATTGTGTTGGTAGACGATCGCCCTCATCATGTATCCACTTGTGTTGGTAGACGATCATCATGTATTCACCTATGTTGGTAGATGCTCATCATGTATCCACTTGTGTTGGTAGACGCTCATCATGTATCCACTTGTGTTGGTAGACGATCGCCCTCATCATGTATCCACTTGTGTTGGTAGACGATCATCATGTATCCACTTGTGTTGGTAGACGCTCATCATGTATCCACTTGTGTTGGTAGACGATCGCCCTCATCATGTATCCACTTGTGTTGGTAGACGTTCATCATGTATCCACTTGTGTTGGTAGACGATCGCCCTCATCATGTATCCACTTGTGTTGGTAGACGATCATCAGGTATCCAGTTGTGTTAGTAGACGATCTCATGTATCGACTTGTGTTGGTAGACGATGTATAGAGGTGTAGTTTTCCTTTGTGTGCCAGATGTGTCGCCAAAGTTGTTGTCATTTCCTGTTTCTTCAGTGCCCCACTGACACCTTATATCCGTATTTTACTTGGTTTCCCTCTCATCATGCAACCGTCTTGTCTAGTGTTGTAGATCCGCGCAGATAGTAACGTTGGTTGCATTCTTTGTCAAGTGTCCGAACCATTTTATTATCGGCATTTCCATGAACTCTAAACACAGTGTTGCATCAATCTTCTGTCAGACTTCTTCGTATCGCACTCTGCCAAGTCTTGTGACCTCGACAGCGTTTCTCAAACACCGCATTTCGCATACCATATAACTGGTTTCCATGCCAACATGTCAGTTCATTCATTGTCGTGAGTCCCAGCATATCCAGGGCAACAGATCCATACAATCCACTGGAGGTTTGATCCATCTAGCTATGGTCGATCTGCACGTATGACGTAGTAATTTCTTCTGCATCTTCTGAAACTGGGATCAAAAGTCCAACTGACACTGTCCTGCAAGTAGCCTCCCCTTTGCAAAACATCGCGTCTTACAATCGGCAACTTAACTTAACGTCTTTATACTGGTTGCGAACCAGTTTCTTGAAGGGTGGTTTTTACCGATATACGAGTTCATCTTAATAGACTGAAACACTAGACTAAGTAGACCTGTAGCCAGTTAGGCGCCACCTATAACTGCTCTTAACAAAGCACCTGCGAAAGATACAAATAACTTGGATAGATTTTTTAACTTGAATTTTGTCCGGGCAGCGGCCGCTCAGCCTACTCTTTTCGATTTCCAACTGCCAAGGAATTTTTATCGTGCTCGACACTGTCGACGGGAGTCAGATCTCACTACCCAGAGATCAGGGGAATTTGTAACAGAGTATTCACGTGAAAAAATAATCCCGTCCGTGATTCGAACTCGCGTCCTCTGGCACCCGAGGCGGGCACCTTACCTCGAGATCACTGAGTCCCTCTCGAGACCACTTAGTCCCTCTTGGAACCTGTTTGGCTGTTATGTTTCTTGGCAGGTATAACAGCTTGCTAGTACTATCCATCATGATCGCACCGAGATAAAATACTCGTGTCTGCCAAACTGGGTATTGCGAGATTCGAACCCAGTGAGTTGGGATTGCGAAACGGAAGTTTCATCGCACTGCCACGTTGCCACATTAATCTCACTGTTTACCGCCCAGCTCGAGTTGCAGCAACCGTGGCCTCTGGGTTATATAACCGGGACAGTAGATCGCACTGGATAAAACTGAAAACGTTAGCAAACACTTTCAGGACGTACAGCAGCGAAATAATTTGAAGGAATGTAGGGAGAGAATGCAGACAAAACAGATGTATGAAGAGGAGAGGGGACGGACGAAGTAAAATGTCAAGCGCTGAGATGAGTCAGAGTAGACTGTATCCACAAATATAGAGCGACCACATAACGGGGAGAGGGGGGGGGGGGGGCACTTTGTTTATTTATGTTTGTGTGACAGAACGTAGTTGGACATGGGGAAGGCTACGGAAATGGGGATTGATCGTACACCACGTGATCATACAAGTTTGATGATGACCAAATGTAAATAGCGTGTGCATAATTAAATTACAAATTATTCATGTTGTAAAATAGGAAACAAAACTGTAATAAAATGTAATGTAACACAGTACTCACATACACACGTAATCATTCTCAAATAAATTTGTTATCACTTAATTGGCACCATTTTTCTTCAACCTTTCCATCAATATATTTCTTCTTCTTTTTCTTCTTCTTCTTGCTTTGACTTCAATAACTCTAACAATACAGCAGTCAACTCGAGGCTCTGTACACTTCCGTTACAAATTTTCACGGAAGGTCATTGGCTGTTGCTTCGTGCTGCCCCTTTCACTAATGCATGATGGGTGAACTGCAACAGGTGTTCCGCTGTCATGGAAGCTGTGTCGCAGGTACACAAGTCCGCAGAGTCAATCTTGAATTTATTTGCCAAATTGACTACGGTATGTGGTTGAATAGGCGCGTCTCCGCCAGTAGAAACTAGTGAGGCAAACACGTAAAATAAAAAATTTAATTTATTATAGCGCTAGACAAAGAATCGAATCCTTCGAGTCAAAATGTTACAGAAAAATCCTCAGAATACCCTGGACAGAGAAAAAGACAAATGTAGACATTCAGCAAGAGTTGAGCATAGAGAAGAACTGGTTTATCAATTCCATTTTGGTTAGGAAAAATCCAAATACTTTGGTCACATCAAGAGACACAACGGTCTCGAGAGAACAGTGATGGAAGATATGGTGCCAGGCAAAAGAGGAAGGGGTAGACCAAGAAGAAGATGGCACCAAGATATCCAGGAGTGCCTGGGTATGACTGTGGCGGAGGCTGGAGTTTTGGCAAGGGAACGAGTTTCTTTCAGACAGACTGTGATGGGAGCGACGTTCTATAAACATGATAATGATGATAGCGACATTGTGGTCTTTTTTGCAATTTGATATGTACCTGGCCTTCATAATTACCTTCGTCTCGTCAAATGTTGTCGCTGTGTCACTTTGCTGCAGTGTTCCTCCCTTTTGGCAAGTACGCCTTCGTTGCCTGGCATGTTTCAGTGGGTTGGTCTTCACTGGAGTGTGCACCCTGTCATATTTGAAATTATAGTCTTAGTCTACCTGTGCATCTACAAGGGCGTTAGCTCTAGTGCAAGTCCCCACTCTTGTGCGAGTTGGTAGTAGTTGGGTGCATTTCTTTGCTTAGCGGGCTGGGCTCAAGCAGTGCTATCTTTTTTGGTTATGTGCTGGTCTCATCTCGGTTTCCAGTCGATTCTGTCTCGGGAACGGGTTGTCCAGTGGATGGCTAACTTGTGTCTCGGGTACGGGTTGTCCAGTGGATCGCTAACTTGTGTCTAGGGCACTGGTTGTCCAGCGGATAGCTAATTTCTGTCTCTGGTTGTCCAGTGGATTGTTAACTTCTGTCTCGAGTACGGGTTGTCCAGTGGATGGCTAACTTCTGTCTTGGGCACGGGTTGTCCAGTGGATAGCTAATTTGTGTCTTGGGCACGGGTTGTCCAGTGGATGGCTAATTTGTGTCATGGGCACGGGTTGTCCAGTGGATAGCTAACTTGTGTCTAGGGCACGGGTTGTCCAGTGGATGGCTAATTTG
>JAVGWX010000009.1:14313568-14523568 GCA_036924085.1 Ariolimax columbianus
GACAGACAGACAGACAGACAGACAGACAGACAGACAGACAGACAGACAGACAGACAGACAGACAGACAGACAGACAGACAGACAGACAGACAGACAGACAGACAGACAGACAGACAGACAGACAGACAGACAGACAGACAGACAGACAGACAGACAGACAGACAGACAGACAGACAGACAGACAGACAGACAGACAGACAGACAGACAGACAGACAGACAGACAGACAGACAGACAGACAGACAGACAGACAGACAGACAGACAGACAGACAGACAGACAGACAGACAGACAGACAGACAGACAGACAGACAGACAGACAGACAGACAGACAGACAGACAGACAGACAGACAGACAGACAGACAGACAGACAGACAGACAGACAGACAGACAGACAGACAGACAGACAGACAGACAGACAGACAGACAGACAGACAGACAGACAGATAGATAGATAGATAGATAGATAGATAGATAGATAGATAGATAGATAGATGGATGGATGGATGGATGGATGGACAGATGGATGGACAGATGGATGGATGGATGGATGGATGGATGGACGGATGGATGGACGGATGGACGGACAAACGGATAGATTGTTGTACAAATATTGTTGTTTCTATTTCTTTTTTTGCGATTGTTATAACTTCTGTTTTCATATTGTCTATAAAAAGTAATGTCTTATATATTTTAATTGGTGTTATGAATATAAGAGTTCACCTGAAGCTAAAACTCTCAGCTACTGTCTGTGTGATATATTACAATATTTCTGCTTGTATCTTCATCTACAACAGGATCAGCAAATGCATCAATAGAAAATAAGGCAGGAATAGCAGCTGGAAGGATCAAAGCACAGGAAGAAGCCGCCAACTATGTAAGTATGACTTGGAAGAAAATCCATTCTTTCCTTTTAGAGATTCAACCGATTGTCTTTTTACACATGATTAGGGAAGAAACACTAACATCCACATCCACTTCCATCAGCACGCTCAAGATGTGAGGAAAGCTACAACAACTTGCCATTTAATGTCCTTTTTAGAACGCACAAAAGACTAATACTACTTATTGTGGGCATTCAACAACAACAACAACAACAACATGTTTAATCTTAGTATTATTCTCAACAAAGTCCAACCAGTTTTTCTGTTTGAATTACCTTTACATCATCATGTAGCATGTCCTTAATAAAACGTCACTCCCATCACAGTCTGTCTGAAAGAAACTCTTTCCCTTGCCAAAACTCTAACCTCCGCCACAGTCACACTCAGACACTCCTGGATATCTTGGTGCCATCGTCTTCTTGGTCTACCCCTTTCTCTTTTGCCTGGCACCATACCTTCAATCACCGTTCTCTCGAGAACGTTGTGTCTCTTGATGTGACCAAAGTATTTGCATTTTCTAGCCAAAATAGAATTGATAGACCAGTTCTCCTCTACGCTCAACTCTTGCCGAATGTCTACATTTGTCTTTTTCTCTGTCCAGAGTATTCTGAGGATCTTTCTGAAACATTTTGACTCGAATGATTTGATTCTTTGTCTAGAAGTTTTGGTAATCGTCCATGATTCGCAGCCATAAGCTGCACAGGAAAAACACAGGCTCTCAAAACTTTTACTTTTGTCATTTTGTTGGTGCTCTGCCATAATTTCTTTAGGCTGTTCAGTCTCTGCATTGTCATAGCTAGTCTTCTTCTGATTTCTTTTGAGCAGTCACCATTTTTGTCAATTCTGGAGCACAGATATTCAAAATGTGTGACCTGATCTATTTCCTCACCATCTGCTGTAAATTTATGTTGACATTGTGTTTTGTCGGTGGTCATTATCTTTGTTTTGTTTATGTTTATAAATAGGTTTTGATCTTTACTGTGTCAATTTACAGCTGAAATTAGCTGCTCTAGCCCTTCCGCACTTCTTGATAATATCACTGTGTCATCTGCATATCAAAATACTGGAATCTAGTACCCGCCAATCGTAAATGTATCAAAACTGCCAATGTTCTTGTCTTCTCTAACATTTCTCTTTATACATTCCACATAGATGTTATATAGATCAGGTGAGAGAATATATCCCTGTCTTACTCCCTTTTGTACTGCGAACCAAACTGATGTTTGCCCAGATACTCGGACAGTGACTTGTTGATCTTGGTATAATGTTTCAATGAGATGTATAATGTGCACAGGAAACTCCATTTCGTTCATGATGTTCCACAGATTTTGATATTTTACCGTATCGAAGGCATTGGTGTAATCAGTAAAATATGTCTACAGGTCTACATTAAACTCTCTACATTTTTCGTAGATATTCCTCATATTGAATATGTGGTTCCTGGTCCCTCTGTCCTTTCTAAAACCTGCTTGGACCACGTGAATTTCAGATTAAAATATTTTCTCTATCCTATCTTTACATACTACAAAAATTAAAGTTGTTCTTCCTTATTTGCATGATGTCAACAAGAGCCTACATTAGACTCACTTATGTACTCATGAGGGAGGCCTACATATTGGAAGAAAAATGCACTTATTCACTCTGGAATAAGCATATGTATACATTAAGGAAAACTAGGTACAAAGAAACATGTATGTCTTTGTATGACAATTGTTCAAGCCAATATATCAGCTTCATAGTATTGTAATTAATTGTGTGAGCCTTTGTATCTGCTCTACAGAGTGAATCAGTTGTTGCTGTTGTTGTTGTTGTTATCCCATATCTGCTGAGCAAGTCTGCTCTTGGCAGCCTAATGCCGTTCTTATGTAGATAAAGATCTTCTTCAGTTATTTCACTGCTCCATACAGTGTGTTGGCAATTATCGGCAGTGCTTGTAAGAATCTTTTCCTCGTGTCCGCAAGCGTCTTGCACTCAATGAGTAGATGTCAAATTGTTTCATCGGTGTAAGAGCAATGTCGGCACAATAGCATGGGCTGGAGATTGATGCGGTTGAAGTGGCTATTGACTGCTGTGTCTTGTTCGAAACTGAAATATGAGACTTTGATCTTTTCTATGTAGTTTATTTATGTCATCATTACTTTTTGGCTGTGACACTTCACTAAATACACTGCGACCCATTGTTCCCGTCGCCCACCTGTTCATGCAGATTTCACTGGTATTATTCTTAATAATTTGTTTTACTGTGTTGTTACTGCAGAATCTATCCAATTAAGTGAATCAGTTATAACTCCATATTTTAAAATATTGGTAGGCTAAAATTATATTTTCAAGGGGTCTCATGAACGTGCTGTAACGAGTCCCAGTTTTGCTAATGCCAACCCTGGTTCTACCACAGCATGTGGCTTATTTACAATAACCCTGAGTCATAATATCAATGAGCTTTTCAGTTTTGCTGTTGTTTCTGTAATTCTTTGTTTTACATTCTGATGTTTCCAGCCCCATCCACTGGAGCTTCTGAGCAGCAGTGTCTACTTTTCATAGCAAAGGCACAGGATTCCATGTTCATTATCAAAATGCTCCAGTCAACCAATCTGTAAATGGGAATCTGATTTACTGTTTCTCTCTTTCCGTGTCCAAACACCACATCTTACAGTATGCATCCAGTATTCAGCTACACGGATTGCCTTGTCATTTGCCTCCAGCATGTCACACCGATTGCATGTTTGCTGGAGGTTAGAGCAGGTCATCAGGTGGTCTGGGATCTGTATTGTGCCGTAGTCACATGTATCATCATCTGTGTATCCCCATAATTTGATATTTCTCTTGCACCGTGATACACCAGTTAGGAGTCTGTTCAGCGACTTCCATGCTGTGTATGGTAAATGATTTCCAGTGGCAGGTTCCTCACAAAGTGTCATCTCTAGGGTCTGCATCACTTCATGTCATTTCTCAATACTGTGGCTCTTAGAGATTGTCTGTATCTGCTTTGTTGATTTTAGTAATCTATCTGGATTAAAGACTTGTGCTCTGTGCCTGATGTTCACACATCGGGTGTCTGGGGTCTTGTGCTCTGTGCCTGATGTTCACACATCGGATGTCTGGGGTCTTGTGCTCTGTGCCTGATGTTCACACATCGGATGTCTGGGGCCATGCTCCTGTTTGTCTCATTCGATTTCTGCTGCGACGCTTCTTCAGGTCTTGGGTGGTCCTTTGCCCATTATGGGGTACATTTTATCAATGGGGGTGGGTTTTAGATACCCTGACACTATCTGACCCACTTTATTTATTGCTGAGTCAACTAGTTTTGCATGAAATCTGCTTTACTGTTAATGAAGGAGAGGAAGAGGACTAGTCACCGAGCCTCATAAAAGCTGAGGATTAGTACAATGAAATCTCTAACACTTTATCCCTGACAACAGTTTCTATTATGAGACCATTGGTTCTATTCTGTCCTCCTAAATAAGGGGCCCTAAGACTCACAAGAATTAAAATTATTTAAATTGTCACAAATAAAAATAGAATTCTCTTAATAGGAGCAGTACTGGATATGGTTAGCAAAGGCAAAGGCCGTCGTCCGTCGTAGACGATGATGGCATAATTTATTTGCTAGCGCTATTTTTAGTAAGGATTAACTGCGCTACTTTTTATCCTCACTCTCTCGCCTCGAGCCGCCCGGCCCCAGTGGCAAGTCAAGGACAAGACGACTAGGGGGCAACTACGAGATGCAGGGGACTCCGCATCAAGCACCCGTGAAAAAGACGGCGGAGTCCAGAATCGAACCCACACCACCTGATCACGAGACCGACGGCTTAAATACTTCGCCATGGAATCCGTGGATAGGGTTAGCACTTTATTATATAAGAGCAATGTCAAGGACACTACTATGAGTACATTTCTGAATGTATTGGAGAGAATAAGAAAGAGAAGAATGGCTTCATATCCCTAAGAAAATAACACCGATGTTGAGTAATAAGAAAGAATTTTAATATTGGGACTAACTGATTCACTCCGTAGAGCTGACATATTGGCTCGCAAATATTTATTACAATCCCGTCGAACTGGTATATTGGTTTAAATAATTGCTATACTTGCACTTAAAAGATTCTCCTTATCAAGTATTCCTAAATTGTGGCAGCTTTACATTGCAAGAATAAATGTTATCAGAGTCTCAAAGTATTCTGGAGTAAATGTATCAAACTTAAATATCAAAACATAATGTATTTTTTTTTAGGAGTAGAAATTGAGAGGAGCAGAGGTTAAACTGGTTAAGATATTGGTTTAGAACATGGGTTCAAACTATGATACAAATTTGAGGTGATTTAATGCAAGTTTATTAAATAATGAACGGGACAAAAAAACAGCCACCTACAAGAACAAGAGGAAACAGCCACAAATTAATTATATAAAGGTCCAGATTAGACATCAGGAAGGGATCACAACGGTGAGCAGCGCATGAGCTGCAGTGGTCAGCGACCCATAGCTGACTGCTAGCGTCAGGGCCAGCGAACCATAGCTGCCAAGACCCTTCTACATCTCCACGCGGTGATCCTGGATAACAGGCTGCAGCAGGGCAGACTGGCTAAGCAGAAGGGATCGAAGAGGGAATGCTAACCCAGTACTCAAAAAATGCTTACTGAATTCGGGTGTGTTGGACCGAAAGGTGCAAATATCGCAGTCAAGCTGTAAACTACGACACAACGCATTCCGTTCTCTGGACTACATTCTGCTACTTAAGCCCTTTTAGGGTTTGGTAGCGGGAGATTGAGAACGAACGAAGAAGAAGTAGAAGAAGAAGAAGACATCAGGAAATATTTGTTAGTCAAAGAGTGGTGAATGATTGGAATGTATTACCACAAGAAATAATCAAGGCAGGGTCAGTTAATGCATTCAAGAAAAGATTTGATGCGCATAGGTATTTTTAGATCAAGTCAATGTAAAAGAAACTGGTTGCATACAGACTCAGCAGTCTTCTGAACCGGTATAAAAATGTTAAGTTAAGTTATTTTCTTTCTGTCGAGGAAGAAATTAAATCTACTTTGCACACTGTGTGGAACTGCCAGTTTAATATTGATTCATACTTGTTTCTGTCATTATTTATTTGAAGACTAATGAAGCTGGCATGCAACACTGGCATGGCATTCTAATTGCCACTCTCCTGATTGCTTTAATCGTTATCATAATCATTTGCCTGGTTGTACGACGGCAAAAAAGGTGAGTTGTTTGTTAGTTTTCTGTTATTACAGTTGATCAAGTTTTCTGTTTATTACAGTCAATTATTACTTATTTTTAGTACAATTGTGATATTTTGTTTATAGATAATATTTTTTTTATTGAGGTCATAATTGAATGAAATGTATTGATTAGATTTTAAGCAAAAAATAACATGGACAAATTATTAGAGGTCATCTGTGATTTGAACATTACACTTCTCGCACCGTGAGCAAAAATCATGTGATTCAATAAACCAATCAAACTACTGTGGATAAACAACAAACGAAAACAAATCTAAAATTAATGCTCTGATTGTTGAGCAGGGAGGGGAGGCTGACATCTGGTCAGGCAAAACATACTGATCGGACAATGTTAGCCAGGGTCAGGTAAAATATACTGACCAAGACCCTAACTTCACTTCCATGAAGTTCTCCCTGGAAACAGACTGTTTCATGGCAGCCTGGCTAATGAGGTGGGGGATTGACATGATCCCCATAGTACGATCATCATGCAGATGAAGCCAAGCATAGCACAACCATCTAGAGGACTTTGGTCCACCTTCATCAACACACTCAGGATGTGAGGAAAGCTACTGCAACCCACCACCTACTAACCTCCTATTCAGGGCACACAAAATAGTTGAGTTACACATTGTGGGCATTCAACTAAAACAACAACATGATGGTTCAACAGCTTGAAAACTGTTTTCATCAATTACTGCACACAAGGGACGGCATGGGCTAGTGGTTAAGTGACACGGCTCACAACCCAAAGGTGCTGGATTCGCTCCCCATCACAGCATCGGCTGTTACCCCGGGGAAGCATACCCTTAGAAAATGCAGGAGGAGGCAGACCCTTACATAAAATGCATGCCGAAATTGGATGCACTGGGCTGAAGATACATGGCCAAATGGGAAACAGAACATACTAGCTACACAAAAAATGATGCCTATTACCAGCTGAACAGAAGAGAGCAGGTCGTGGTCTTCAGACACTGCACAGGCCACAACAGACTGAGGTACCACCTATTTTTTTTTTTTTTTTTTTTTTGCGTTCGCCTTATTTCTCTAATCCCCAAGGCGGTGTGCATTGCACTGCGTTTTTATTTTGCGCCTGTCGGCCCAGTGCATCCGACTTCACCATGCATTTTATGTAAGGGTCTGCTTCCTCCTGCATTTTCTAAGGGTTTGCTTCCCCGGGGTAACGGCCGGTGCTGAGATGGGGATCGAACCCAGCACCTTATGGTTGTGAGCCGTGTCACATAACCACTAGGCCACGCCGTCCCCTGTACCACCTATTCAATAAACTGAAGATAGGTGGCACTGACGAATGCACCTGTGGTACAGGGAAAATGACCACTGAAATCTGCTGCAAAATTGCCCAACATACGAGAACCAGAGAAAGCACATGTGACCATCACCAGTGGCAACACTTGACAAGCTCTATGGCAGTGTCGACAGCCTCAGGATGACAGCTGCTTTCTTCGAACAAATCCAAGTTGACGTCTGACAGCATACGAAGAAGAAGAAGAAGGATGCACTGGGCTGACAGGTGCAAAATAAAAACAAAGTGCAACGCTCATGCCTTGGGGAATAGAGAAATAAGGCAAACATCAAAAAAAATGTGTAACACTTATGTTGGATACAGACAAAGGCTTCTGTTCTGTTAAAAATATATCTTATTGCACTTTGAACAGACCCATAGGTGCTCTGTTCCTCTCTGCATATAGCAAAGTATGTAGATACTGATGGTTCCAATAGCTTGATGGTTGTACACATTCCTGCTCTGTCCTCGCAGGCACCTTTCTTTGCTAAACCAACTTTCATTTTTCAGAACTTTGCAATCTGTGGTTTATCGATGGCAGTGTCATTTTACAGGAGGAGGTCATTGATCAACATCAAACTGGCACCCATATGTATTTTTGATGTCTCAACTAGGTGTGCCTTTGAGATTAGGATGGCTGCTCTTTTAATTCAACAAACCACAACCTGACCAGTAATGGCGTATATTCAATGTGTTATAGGTATACGCCGAAAGCCCAAGCGAAACTCCTAGAATTGATTTTTAAAAGTATGTTGTGAGAGTATTTTTAATAATTTAAAAATCAATTATTTTGCAATTTTTCATAAAATGTTGTTGCTGCCCTAAGACGTCCCTGCACTAGACGTAACACCCACTGACTGCTATATTGGTCAGTGTTCAAGCGTACTAGGTCTTTGATTCCATGTGATTAAACGCAGCACAATTCTATGCTGGGCATGGCTAAGAGAGGGTTGGCATGAAGGACACAAGGCATCAGGGCTTGGTACTAGCATTTAACTAGCCATTGACATGTTTGTGTCAAAAGTCAAGCACACAGCTTAATTCAATGTGAGAGCTTTGGCTTTTAAAGATGATTTATTCATCATCATGTAGCATGTCCTTTGTAGAACATTGCTACCATCACAGTCTGTCTGAAAGAAACTCGTTCCCTTGCCAAAACTCCAGCCTCTGCCACAGACATACTCAGGCATTCTTGGATATCTTGGTGCCATTGTCTTCTTGGTCTACCCCTTCCTCTTTTCCCTGGCACCATACCTTCCATCACCGTTCTCTCAAGACCGTTGTGTCTCTTGATGTGACCAAAGTATTTGCATTTTCTGGTCATAATGGAATTGATAAACCAGTTCTCCTCTATGCTCAACTTATTTATTACATATGCAAAAATTATAATAATTGTTTAAATCCAAATGTTGGCCAGTCTGAAATCCTGTAGATTATTAAAGCTTTGTACTGTTTGTATTATTCTTTGATTAGGAAGAATAAGATGTCCAATGATAACACAGTTGTTGTTTATAACAACAATAACAAGTCAGCATTTGAGAATAATGTGTACAACGATGTCAACAGCAGTCCTTTGGAGGCGAGCAAACGACAAAGACAGGTAAGATATACAACTTCAAATCAATCAAATCTACCCGAGTGGTCTGCCAGGGTCTTTGTGTATGACAAGGACAAGAATAGCACCACTGCCTCACAGAGAGTATGTCGTAAGAGGCGACTGTGTCACATGGCATAACACCGACCATGGTTAGGTGGTTTGTTTAGAGCAGCATAGATGGCGCCTAACAGGCTGCGGGTCTACTTTGCTCTAGTGGTTGATTCTATTAAGATGAACTCTCACATTGGTTAACCACCTAATTCAGTGGAGTATTAAGCTGCTCAAGCCTAGCCCGCTAAGCAGGAAATCCTTCTCCCGGCTAAGGGAGCTGGGACCTGCACAGGGGCAGATGGCCTTGTAGAAGTACAGGTCGACTAAGAACTAAGAATCAATCTGTACTCAAGAACATGATTATCATGTACTGCCAGCTGTAGCAATCACTCTATCAATCCCATCAATGGTTCTCCATACTACAAATTATTGTCATGTCTCATTTCTATCTGATCCTTGACTTTCCAGTCTTCTCCTTTCTCTGCTGGTTCCACACCTGGGCTGAAAGTGGTTCACTGAGAGATAAGTTTCAAGTGACTATTATCATTGCTTCTATTTTCTTTACAAAAATTTCTTCTTCTTCTTTTGTGATCCCTTAGTTGATGAAGGACGAAACAGTCAATAACCATAGTTTCTAATGATGTCTTTTAAGAGAGCAACAAACTCCCTCCACTTCCGTTGGTCTGAAGCTATTCTTCATAAAGTACCCTGGCACATGGTTTTTGTTTAATTCTGTCAAGTTCACCATCAAATTGTGTTAGGTTGATAAAAAGTTCAAATTTAATTTTATCTAGTTCACCATTACTTTTTGTTAGGTTGATAAAAAATTTAAATTAAATTGTCTTCACCACCAAATTGTGTTAGGTTGATAAAAAGTTCAAATTTAATTTTATCTAGTTCACCATTACTTTTTGTTAGGTTGATAAAAAATTTAAATTAAATTGTCTTCATCACCAAATTGTGTTAGGTTGATAAAAAGGTTTAAATAAAAAACATAAAAGATAAATGGTGTCCTGCAGCAGATGTAACCGCTAGTCGAAAATGAAGTGTTAGAGACTTTTAGTATACTAAGTCACAGCTTATGTGAAGTGGGGTGGCCAGCTCCCTTCCATTTCTGCCTGCTCCTTCCATAACCATAAGTCAGGCACCAATTTACAGCTGCGGTCATCTGGAGCAAGAATGATGTGGGAGCTGAACCCTGTATCTTTACCGTGAAAAGCTGTCTCACTGCACTAATCAGACACTACAAAACATACAAATTTATAATAATATACGAAACTAACATTGGACATCTGGAAATTTGTAACCTGATCCGACTATGAAACTAACATTGGACATCTGGAAATTTGTAACCTGAGCAGACTATGAAACTAACATTGGACGTCTAGAAACCTGAACAGACTATGAAAACAGTATGTGTAAATAAATTGTGATTTAAAAAACTATTTTAGAGTGAAATTCAGAAACAAACAGTTGTTAGGCAGTACATTTGTGTCCCTGGACCTCAACTGGAAAGAGGCAGAAAAGGTAGCTCAAGATCAAAATTGCTGAAAGAGAGTTGTCAATGGCCCAAAAGGAGCAACGGACATTGTTAAAGACACTTGTGGAAATATAAATATTGTATTTATGAGTAGTAGTAAAAATACAACCTAAATATGATATGTCTTGTTAATACCAACTATATTTAGCTTACTTATTAACTTCCCATTGTATGTACGTTGTGGTATATATATATTTTCTATACTAGCTGTAGCACCTCATGCTGCCCAGGATAGTTAAATTAGTCAACCAACCCTTTCTCACCCTCAAATTTGTCCACATCAAACTCTCCCCCATCTACCTGCCCATCCTTCCCTCAGTCTCTTCCACCTTTAAACCTGCCATCATCTATCTCTTCCCTCAGCCTTCCCCTACTTCCCTTTCTACTTCTCATTCTTTGGTTCAGATCACTGGAAGGATTTAGAATTGTATAAGGAACAAACAGTTCATTGACTCAGTATTAGCCTGTGAACAATATTATTCATGCAGCCATATAATCATATGCCAAAAACTTATATAGGGAATGACATAGTGACTTGAAATACGTTACATTGATCTATAAATCAACCATAGAATGTTCAGTGAAATTTCAGCTTTATATATAATATGATTGGCATCCTGTCAGTCTCAAGAGACAAAGGACTTCCTGCTAGAGAGGGGACTTAGTCAGTTGTTCCCTTGCTTTCGCCGCACATGTTTGGAGTCTGCATTTTGACATATCTTGTCTTCCCCTGCCTACAGACCAACACACAAAGCCTGCCTCAAGCCGGGTCTGTCTTTGAGAAGCTCCTCCCAGTTACAGGTGTTCACATCAAACATTTTCAGGTCACACTTGCAAACATCTTTGTAGTGGAGGAAGAGTCTACCTTTGTTATGCTTGCCTGCGATCAGCACTCCGTATGGGATATCTTTTAGTATTCGCCCATCCTCCATTCTGCACACATGATCAAGCGGCGCTGGGGGAGGATCGTAACTAAATGCATATATATATATATATGTGCAAGTATACATATAACTATACTGCAACATATAACCCATACAAGTTTATATCTATGGATGATATCATATCATTGATACTAAATGTTGATGATTCTAAAAGTGATGGGAGGGGTTGATACTGATTTGTTATAATTGATGCAGATTAACAAATAATTAATTATGAAATGTTTAATATTTTGTTGTCAATTTGAATCGAAGCATCTTCCCCTTCCAAACACACCTCTGTGTGTGGAGAATGAGCAGCTCATGCCATTGAAACCTGTATTCACTCCCAGCAACATGGATGCTCAGGGAGCTGAGGGAGGAGCCTACACAGAGTTGGAGATTGACATGGACGCTGATGGGTAGGTTGTGTCTCATTTTCAATAAACAAATTACTCAGATATGATTTCTTGCTTAGTTGCTCATCTTGTACGCTGAGATGTGAAGGTTTCTTTTACACTTACATTTTATTTTCTGCAGGAAGGGGTAGCTAGCTCTGTAGTCAAGGCTCCTTAGTTGTCGCTTAAGAAATTCTTGGCAGGTTAAAGTGTAAATATTTATGGATTCCATTTCGAGCTCCAGTAACTTATCAATCAATCAATCAATCAATCAGTAAAAACATTTTCAGCTTCGTGTGGAACATGTCTTCAATAAATACTTGCCAAACCCTCATGCCCTGAGTCATCTACTCTGTCTTCTTGCGTATTTGGGTTATTAGTTTCTTTTCATTGACTTGTCCATATTTGTTGAAGTTCTTGTGGCCTAAAGTTGCTACAGGATGAGGTAACTAACCCCATACACAACTCTCCTTAGTCATCTCTTATAATATGCTTGGCAGGTTTACAATATTACTATTCTTTGCACCTCTTCAGGACCCAGGTAACATATCAATCAATGCTCGTCACTCCTTTCAGAGCATATGCCACTGACAACCCTCCTCTAGCAAGTTTTATCTTAAGCTGCATGTTCTGCCTCTCTCCAGTTGAGATCCAAAGCACATCCAAAGTTCATTTTCACACTCTCTTCTTCAGGTGTTTTTTGGTCCACCTCTATTCCTCTTCCCCTGTGGATTCCATGTCAGGGCCTGTCTAGCCATGTTTGATGGTGCTATCCATAGTATGTGCCCTATCCAACCCCATTTCCTACATTTAATCTGTTGTACCACTGGCTGTTGTTGGCTCCTTTCCCATAGGTCGTTGATCCTTACCATGTTTTGTCAGCTTATGCCCATTATCCTCTACAGACATTTTTTGACAAACCATTTTAGTTTTCTCTGAATTGCATTTGTTTTTCTCCAAGTTTCAACTCTGTACAGAAGAACTGATTTGACATCAAAATTAAATAATCTTTATTTGGTATTAGTTTTATAATAGTATTATAATTCCTTATTGGCACTTAATTGACTGAAACAGGTTCTGTTACATTTCATAGGTTAGATGTATATGTAGTGACATAGTACATAGATTTGTTGAAAAAGTGTTCTTCTTCTTCTTCTTCTGCGTACACAGTCAGACAGTAACCATTATTTTTTCGAAAAAAGCGGCGGTCATCCTGAGACTCTCGCCACTACCATAGAGCTTGTCTTGCAGTTCCACTGGCAATGGCCACATCTGCTCTCTCTGATCCCCGTATGTCGGGCAGTTCTGCAGCAGATGTTCAGCGGTCATTTTACCAGTACCGCACGGGCATTCGTCGGTACACCCTATCTTCAATTTGTTGAATAGGTGGTACCTCAGTCTATTGTGGCCAGTGCGAAGTCTGAAGACAACGACCTGCTCTCTTCGGTTCAACTGGTAATAGGCATCGTTTTTGGTGTAACCAGTATGTTCGGTTTCCCATTTGGTCATGTACCTGGCTTTGATAAGCCGTTTTGACTCTTCGTACGTCATACTGGTATCTGTTTGTGGTAGCCTTGCACCTTCTTTTGCCAGTCTGTCTGCCTCCTCGTTGCCTTGGATGTTGCAGTGTGACGGAACCCACTGTACCACTACCCTTTTTGGTGCGGACAGCTGGCACAGTTTGCAGAGTGCTGCTCGTAAGTCATTAAGCTCAGTGTTTTTCTGGCTTTTTAGCGCTGTGACTACGGCGAGAGCATCTGTCAGCAAGACTATGTGGCTCTCATTTTCACTGTGTGTTGCCATTTCTTCCACTGCCGCCCTCAGTGCCTCTGCCTCCGCTCTGAAATTGCTTGTGTACTTACCAGTAGCGAATGACAGTGTTATTTTTCTGCCATTTGGTAGGTTCAGGAATGCTCCTGCCCCTCCGTTCTGTGTAGTGTTTGTTACAGAACCGTCGGTGTATGCATGGGTCCAGTCCATGCTTGGGTAGCTTTTCGTTATGAAGCTTAGGGTAGTGTCTCTCCTTTCTTTTTCGGTCTGGCAGTTTTTGTTTGCAATACCTGGTATATTTTCTACCACCTCTGGAAATATATCCTGCCTCCAAGTAGGTTTTCGTACAGTAGTGATGGGTTTTGGTGTTGTTAGTGTGTTTATGGGATCTTCGTGCATCTTTGCTTTGGCTATTTCTGCAAAGTTTCTCCGCTTTAGTTTCCCAGTTCCCAAATTGTTTAGTCTCTGGTACATTGGATGGTCCGTCAGTCTTCGGCGTTTCTCTGACTGCAGCTGGGCTCTGCAGTCTCTTCTGTCGGTCATGGATTGCAGTTTTGTAATCTTTTCAAGTTCTACAATTGGCGTTGACTTCATGCCACCTGTTATAATTCTCATGGCTTGGTTTTGAAGTTTGTTAACTTTATCGAAGTTCGCCTTCGCTGCTGTTGTCCATGCCGCGATGCCATACTCGAGAACTGGTCTCACTCTTCCAGTGTACAGTTTCTTTAGTATGCCTTCGTCTGCTCCCCAGCTTGTGCCAGCAAGTTTCCTCATGATCGCCATTCTTTCTCTGGCTTTCATTCGGTTTCTCTCAATCTGACTTTTCCATGTCATGCGCCGATCAAATGTGACTCCCAGATAGGTTGGGTTGTCGTTTGGCTGCAGGATTTTGCCATTTAGGCTTAATTTGGTACTTTGGGGTTTTAATGAGAGCGAGAATATTGTGCACGTGGTTTTCTCCTCGTTTATTTTGACCAGCCATGAGTTCGCCCACTCTTCCAGCGATGTTAGGGCCGTTTGCATCCGATTTCTTGCTATGGTGAGATTCTTTTCAGAGGTCCACATAGCCAGATCGTCTGCAAACATTGAGCTATGGACTCTTCTTGGTATATTCTCTGTAATATCGTTTATATATACCAGGAAGAGTGTGGGTGACAGTACTCCCCCTTGGGGTACTCCCTGCTCGAGTGTCACCTTTTTGCTCATCTGCCCTTGTACTTGGACTCTGGCCGTTCTTTGTTTGAGGTAGTGGTTGATCCACTTGTACATCTTCCCACAGACATCACTTCTTCTTAGCTTGACTCTAAGTCCATCCTTCCAGACTTTGTCAAATGCCTTTTCCAGATCCACCCAAACAGCTACTGTGTGTTTCTGTGCCTGGTAGGCATCTTCTATCTCCTGGGCTATGAGGATGACCTGGTCCTCAGTGGATCTGTGCTGTCTAAAGCCGGCTTGCTGTGGAATTAGTATTCGTTTTTCTTCCAGATGCCACATCAGTCTGGTGTTTATCATCCGTTCCATCAGCTTGCCGACACAGCTCAGTAGGCTTATGGGCCTATATCCATTCGGATCTGTTTTGTCCTTTCCTGTTTTTGGTACTGGTACCAGTATTGCATCTTTCCATGCCTGGGGTACAATACCCCTTTTCCAGCTTTGGTTCAGGACTGATAGTAGTTTCTTCTTCGCTGTTTGGCCCAGCCCCATCAGCATTTCGTTTGTTATCCCGTCTTTTCCGGGAGACTTCCTTTTCTTTAGTGTTCTCATAGCCTCTTCCATTTCGCGCATTGTTAGTTTGGCCATCATGTGCTCTTCAGGAGCCGTATTTATGTTTTCGTGACCCTTTAGCTCTTCGCTAATGTCTGTATGCTTATCTGCAGGGACCTCGATGTGGTTTGCTTTGGCATAGTGATCGACAAAGGCGTTTGTGGCTTTCTTACCTGTGATCAAGTTCTCGCCCTGCTTGATGGTAATTTGTTTATTTGACGGGATTTCGTCATTCATGGCTCTGACTAGCTTCCATAGCTTGTTCCCTTCTTTGTCCAGGTTTAAACTTTCCGTTTTATTTTTCCAACTTTCTCTTGCTGTTTGCTTGAGAGTGTGTTTGTACTTCGCCGCGGCGGCTTTGAGGGCGATGTTTGCCTCCATGGATTTTTCTCGTTCTGCCATGTTCCTAGCATTTGTTACTGCATCTTCCACTTTCTGTAACTCATCATTCCAGTAGGGCTTATAGTTTTTCCTAGCTCCTCTTGGGATGGTTTCAGTGGCGGCTTGCATTATTGCCTTGCTTAGGCTCTCTACCATGGGCTTCATTTTGGTGTTTCGTGTGTTGATGGTTTCACACAGCCCATCTGTCAGGATTGCAAATCTGTCCCAGTCGGCTCGTTTGTAATTCCAACGTGGGAGCGGTTTTGTTTCCTGTGGGCCTACTTCCATGTCAATGGTTAGCCTGATCGGCCTGTGGTCGCTACCTGCCAGTTGGTTTAGAACCTGGCGGTCTATTTTATAGTGTATGTCCTGTGTGGAGAAGGCCAAATCTGGAGTCGAGGTTGTATGCCATGTTCTTGAATAGAAGCTAGGGCTATCCTCCGGCCTATTGATTAGGGATAGATTTGCATCTATCTCCCAATCTTCCACTTCGTCACCTCTGCTGTCTGTGTCAGAGTATCCCCATCTCTCCGAGTGGCTGTTGAAATCTCCAACTACTATGCAGTTGGAGTCTCTGACCTCCATACTCGAGAGCGATAGGTCTCTGTTTGGTGGTCCGTACAGATTGAAAATGCGGAGCTTCGTCTCTTGAGCCATTATGTCAACTCCTACAATTTCTGCTTGTCCGGTGTGATTGACAGGTACCGCGCTACTCGGTATGCTGTTTCTGGTCAGTATCAGGACCCCTCCTTTGTGGCCTTCTCTATCTAGACGGAAAGTCTGGTATCCTCTGATTGAGAATTTATGGTTATTGTTGAGGTGCGTTTCCTGGATACATGCCACGTCAATCTTACCTTCATGCAGGTGGTGTGTTAGGGGAAAAAGTGTTCAAGAGACTTCACTGTATGAGATCTCAGTTTTCTTGTATGAGAGAGTGCAGGTAACCAGATCCCTGTCTCGCGGCCTTGCCTTAATTAACTCTAACAGAGTATATATCTAGCTAGACTGGAATTTTATGGCTTACAGTGCTGATGGATTTTACTACAGGGCAAGAGGGTGAGCACAAGACAGGTGGATAGATGACATTAGAGTAATTGTCGCTGACCACTACAGCTCATGCACTACTCAGCATTTTGATACCACATTCAGTAGACAAATGGCTAAAATAAAGATGTCACATTTAGAAGAACAATGGCTAAAATAATTCAACAACATTCAAGGTGTTGATTGCAATGAAGTGTGTATTAGAAAAATAACTAAAATGACATTTTTACATTTTTACATTCAGATATTTTATAGAACAAGATTAATGAAGTTTTGTTCTTCATTTAGTATACGCTGAACACTAAAAACATCCTGGCCTTAACAAAGAAAAAAGAGATCTACTTGCCTTTTTACTGTTGTTAAGTGAACTTGATGTTAGAGATCTACTTGCCTTTTTACTGTTGTTTAGTGAACTTGATGTTAGAGATCTACTTGCCTTTTTACTGTTGTTAAGTGAACTTGATGTTAAAGATCTACTTGCCTTTTTACTGTTGTTAAGTGAACTTGATGTTAGAGATCTACTTGCCTTTTTACTGTTGTTAAGTGAACTTGATGTTAGAGATCTACTTGCCTTTTTACTGTTGTTAAGTGAACTTGATGTTAGAGATCTACTTGCCTTTTTACTGTTGTTTAGTGAACTTGATGTTAGAGATCTACTTGCCTTTTTACTGTTGTTAAGTGAACTTGATGTTAGAGATCTACTTGCCTTTTTACTGTTGTTTAGTGAACTTGATGTTAGAGATCTACTTGCCTTTTTACTGTTGTTTAGTGAACTTGATGTTAGAGATCTACTTGCCTTTTTACTGTTGTTTAGTGAACTTGATGTTCTTTTCCAGATATATGAAACCATCAAATTTTAACAAAAACAAAATAGACAAAAAGATGATTGACAAACCCTTTGAAAGAGAGCAGATGGAGACCAATCACTATATTGATTTCAAAAGACTGAATAGTAGACTAGAGGAAAGCGATTCAGGTAAGGTTGTTTCCATATATTTGATTTAAGTAATATTTGTAAATAGTTGTAACCTAACGCGTAAGAAGGGAACAAAATTTGATTCAACCCAATTCTGTAATCCCTCGAGCAGTATCCAGGTTTAAAAAAAAATCAATCAATCAACTGTAACTTCCCAGCTTGTGGTAGAAGGTAACTCAAGAGGGTTGTGTATGGGTAATACTAGTGTTCATTCAGGCACCGCAAGGACGTGATAGCCAAACTGTTTAAAGCATTTGTTAGAACCAGATTGGAGTACTGTGTTCGAGTCGTCATTGTACAACATTTTCCCATTGCTGGGGTAGTCTAGAAGTTTAAAAGGCTGAGGACTTCAGGCAGCTTTGAAACTGCTGTCACAACGTTGTGTGCTGGCTATGTTTTTTTATGTAGTCCCCAACAGAAAAACAACAAATGCCTTCCCGGGGATTCGATCCACTGCCCTCACTATCAGAAAGCAGGCATTGAAACCCTTCAGCGATGTGCTCCTCTATAACACTTCATCCCAGCAAGTGGTGTCTGTTAAAAAAAAACACTTTGACCTCTTTTTATATTCTTTCAGTGGAGGAGGTCCATTATCAGGACTTGGACGAAATTGCTGTAACTGTTAATGGCTTGAACACTGCTACCAAGGATAAACCGCTAAAAACCCAAGCAGATGGTTGCCTCAAAGTTACTGGACGTAAGTTGTAAAAATAAACTGCTAACATCTCACGCAGATGGTTGCCTCTAAGTTACTGGACGTAAGTTGTAAAAATAAACTGCTAACATCTCACGCAGATGGTTACCTCAAAGTTACTGGAGGTAAGTTTGTAAAAATAAATTGCTAACATCTCACGCAGATGGTTACCGCAAAGTTACTGGAGGTAAGTTTGTAAAAATAAACTGCTAACATCTCATGCAGATGGTTACCTCAAAGTTACTGGAGGTAAGTTTGTAAAAATAAACTGCTAACATCTCATGCAGATGGTTACCTCAAAGTTACTGGAGGTAAGTTTGTAAAAATAAACTGCTAACATCTCATGCAGATGGTTACCTCAAAGTTACTGGAGGTAAGTTTGTAAAAATAAATTGCTAACATCCCATGTAGATGGTTACCTCAAAATTACTGGAGGTAAGTTGTAAAAATAAACTGTTAACATCCCACGCAGATGGTTACCTCAAAGTTACTGGAGGTAATTTGTAAAATTAACTGTTAACATCCTATGCAGATGGCTGCCTCATAGTTACTGGAGGTAAGTTAGAATAGAGGTTTGAACCTCAGCAAGGTATAGGGGATTTTTTTCATTGGTGTGTCGTTGTGAAATCCACATGTACTGAATTCAACTTTGCGTTTCTCTGATAATGGATTACATTGGCTCTTCTTACATTCTGAGGCATGCTTGAGAAAATGGACGGAGTCCTTGCCTCTTCAGTATGTTCACTATTATGGGGATTGCAATGTTGATCCCCACTTTCTTGGTCAGACTGCTGTGACATAGTAAAATATCTGTAAAATATTATTTTTTTATTCTTTTTCTTTGGCATTTGTTCTGAAAAAAATGTTGTATTGTAATTATAGCAAGTCTGCAATGTCTGCACCTTTTGGCTCGACATGTCCAGTTTTAGCTGGCCTTTTTGGCTACCAGGTTTGGCATCTCACTGTGATCCCTATTCACTTAGTCAGACTATACTACCTGTTTACAGATGCTCTGTTTGTGGTTACAGCACTAAAAAGCCAGAAAAATACAGAACTTAATGACTTAAGATCAGTACTCTGTCAACTATGCCAGCAGTCCACACCCAAAGAGTAGTGGTATAGTGGGTTCCATCCCACTGTAACATTCAAGGCAACAAAGAGGCAAAAGAAGGTGCAAGGTTACCACAACCAGATTCTAGTGTGACCTACGAAGAGTCCAAAAGGTTTATTAGGGACAGATACATGGCCAAATGGGAAATAAAGCATACTGGCTACACAAAAAATGATGCTTATTACCAGTTGAACAGAAGAGAGCAGGTCGTGGTCTTCAGACTCCGCACAGGCCACAACAGACTGAGGTACCTTCTATTCAATAAACTGAAGATAGGTGGCACTGACGAATGCATAAGTGGTACAGGGAAAATGACCACTGAACATCTGCTGTAAAATTGCCCGACATACGAGGACCAGAGAAAGCACATGTGGCCATCACCAGTGCCAACACTAGACAAGCTCTATGGCAGTGTCGACAGCCTCAGGATGACAGCTGCTTTCTTTGAACAAATTCAAGTTGACGTCTGACAGCGTACGAAGAAGAATACTATACTAGTGTTGCCCTTCTTCCAGGGCCGCCACCCGGAGACAGAATAGTGTCTTGATCAGCTATGGTTCACTAACATCCCATGCTGTGAGTTGCAGTGAGTCATTGTTTCTGGTTATCTCATTCACTGCGTTGCATCTGTGTTATCGTATATTATTTTAAATTAACAAAAGTATGTGTGTAAAGATTGGAAAAAAAACTATGTTACAACTAATAAGTTGTCCAAGTAGCCCACCAGGGTCTTTGTGTAGGACAGGGATAATTTAGCATCACTGTCCCACAGAGAGCATGTCATAAGAGGTGGATACATTGTGTGGCATGGCATAAGAGGTGGATACATTGTGTGGCATGGCATAAGACCGGCCATGATTAGGTGGTTTGTTTTGAGCAGCATTGATGGTGCCTTACAGGCTGTGGGTCTACTTTATTCTAATGTTTGTGTCTATTAAGATAGACTTGCGCATTGATTAACCACCCTCTGCAGAAATTGTGCCAATGCAGTGGAGTATTAAGCTGCTTGAACGTAACCCACTAAGCAGGAAACCCTCTACCAGCTACATCCAGCTGATATCATTTTATAGTCAGTTTAATGACAGCTCACATTTTATAGTCCATTTAATGACAGCTCATATTTTATGATTAGTTTAATGACAGCTCATATTTTAAAGTCAGTTCAATGACAATCTCACTTTTTTATAGTTAGTTTAATGACAAGCTCACTTTTCACATTCAGATAACAATATTAGAAAGATAGATAAGGAAAGGGACCTAGGGGTTATAATAGATCATACAGGAAAGGTGAGTGAGCAAGTTAAGGTAGCAGTGAAAAAGGCAAATGCATGTTAGGTATGATAAAAAGAAATATTAAACATAGGAGCAAGGAAGTGATCGTCAAACTGTATAAAGCTTTAGTTAGACCTAGATTGGAGTACTGTGTACAGGTGTGGAGTCCTTATCATAGAGGGGATATAAACATGCTGGAAAGAATACAAAAAAGAGTGACAAAGATGATAGTGGGATTCCAGAATTACAGTTATGATGAACGACTCAGAAAAACCGGCCTACAGTGTCTCGAAGAGAGAAGAATTCATGGTGACAATACAGGTTTATAAGATGATCAGAGGAATGGATAAATTAGACTATAACAAGTTTTTTAAAATACAGCCACCCACAATAACAAGAGGGCATAGCTACAAGCTGACTAAAGAGAGGTCCAGATTAGATATTAGGAAATATTTTTTTAGTCAGAGAGTGGTGTCTGCTTGGAATGCATTGCCAGGGAAGGTAGTGGAGGCAGGGACAGTTAATGCATTTAAGAATAAACTGGATGTGCAAAGCTTTTAGAGCAAGGTGATGTAAATGTAACTAGTTGTATACAGACTTTGCAGGGTCTTCTAAACCAGTATAAAGACGTTAAGTTAAGTTATGACAAGTTCACTTTTTATAGTTATTTTGACGACAGCTCACATTTTATAGTCAGTTTGTCGGCAGACCTCTCTGATTGTTTTCCAATTATATTCACAAGCTGTAGGTCAAAGCGATGCTCCTGCTGGAAATAAAGATGACAACTCGACATACAATGACACCCCAAGCAATATCCCTGTAGGATTTGGTTATTATGAAAATGTACACAAAACTTCATTCAGTGTAGAAATGTCTGATGATTCATTTGTTCCTATGGCAAAAGGTAAATTTATTTAATGGTTTGTGTTTTAATGTTTCATGCATTTTAACATGTCTATCTGAAATTTTGATAACAAAATATTAATTTTAATTAAACATAGGAGCAAGGAAGTGATCGTCAAACTGTATAAAGCTTTAGTTAGACCTAGATTGGAGTACTGTGTACAGGTGTGGAGTCCTTATCATAGAGGGGACATAAACATGCTAGAAAGAATACAAAAAAGAGCGACAAAGATGATAGTGGGATTCCAGAATTACAGTTATGAGGAACGACTCAGAAAAACCGGCCTACAGTGTCTCGAAGAGAGAAGAATTCGTGGTGACTTAATTCAGGTTTATAAGATGATCAGAGGAATCGATAAATTAGACTATAACAAGTTTTTTAAAATACAGCCACCTACAATAACACGAGGACATAGCTACAAGCTGACTAAAGAGAGGTCCAGGTTAGATATTAGGAAATATTTTTTTAGTCAGAGAGTGGTGTCTGCTTGGAATGCATTGCCAGGGGAGGTAGTGGAGGCAGGGTTCAGTTAATGCATTTAAGAATGAACTGGATGCACATAGCTTTTAGAGCAAGGTGATGTAAATGTAACTGATTGTATACAGACTCTGCAGGGTCTTCTAAACCAGTATAAAGACGTTAAGTTAAGTTAAGTTAAGTTAAGTTAAGTTAAGTTAAGTTAAGTTAAGTTAAGTTAATGGATATTGAAAAATAAAACAAAATATATCAGTTCTTATTTTTTAAATGGTGGAATCTACAATGATTTAGGGGACGATGAGGCTAACGTCTAGTCACGCAAAACACACTGATCAGAGAATGTTAGCCAGGGGTTGAAAAAGTAAACTGGTCAAGACCCTCACTTGACCTCCTCATTGGTCGTTCTGGAAACGGGCTGTTGTTGAGGACAACAGTCTGGTTAACAAGGTGAGGTTTGACGTGATTTTCGTAGTAGTGAGAGACACGCACATGAAGCCAAGCATAGCACAACTGCCTGGAGGTCCCCGGTCCACCTTCATCAGCATGCTCGAGATATGAGGAAAGCTACTGCAACCCGTCACTTAATGCCCTTTTCAGGGTACACATAAGAGTAACCTACTGTTTGTGGGCATTTGAAACAACAATGATTTAGCGTAGGAAGACTAACATCTGGTCAGGCAAATACGTACTGATCAGACATGTTAGTAAAGGTCATGCAAAATATACTGGCCAAGATCCCCCCCCCCCCCCTCGACTTCCTTGTAGTCCTCCCTGAAAATTGGGTGCCTTTTTGGCAGTCTGGCTAACAAGGTGGAGGATCGACGTGATCCCTGTAGTATTCAGCATCATGCAGTCAAAGCCAAGCATACACACAACCGCCTGGAGGACATCGGTCCACCTTCATCAGTCCGATTGGGATGTGAGAAAAACTACTACAACCCACCACTATCCAACCTTTTCAGTATGCACAAAAGAGTAAACTTACTCGTTTTTGACATTCATCAACAACAACAACAATAATTGAAGGGAGATAAGACTTATGACAGTTTCAACTGAAACATTCTGACTCGTAAGACCCCAACTTACATCCCTTTTGTGTTCCTGGAAACTGTCAGTGTTACAAAACCCTGGTCAGCTATGTGGGGATCAACAATATGATTCCCATAGTAGTGAACCTACATAAAAACATCACATTGTACTAAAGCTATGTGAACCCAGGTGCACCTTCGTGAGAATGTGTCAAGATATAAGAAGAGTCACTGTAGCCTGATTCCAGAGAAACATTATCAGGAGAGACGCACTCAGCATGTGTAACTTTGAACAACATTAAGTAATACAATAAATCTATATTTGTCATGTCAATCAATCAGTCGATCAATTGGTCGATCAAATCAATCAGTCAATAAAATCAACCAATCAGTCAGTCAATGAATCAATTAATCAAATCAATCAGTCAATAAAATCAACCAATCAGTCAGTCAATGAATCAATTAATCAAATCAATCAGTCAATAAAATCAACCAATCAGTCAGTCAATAAATCAATTAATCAAATCAATCAGTCAATAAAATCAACCAATCAGTCAGTCAATAAATCAATTAATCAAATCAATCAGTCAATAAAATAAACCAATCAATCAGCCAATAAATCAGTAACTCAATCAATCAATCAATCAACCAATTAATGAATCAAAACCTTTCAGCTCCCTGCGCTGCAAAGGTCTTCAACAGAAACAAGTCATGTCTTCCTTTTCCAACTCAATCCATGTCTTCCTTTTCCAACTCAATCCATGTCTTCCTTTTCCAACTCAATCCATGTCTTCCTTTTTCAACTCAATCCATGTCTTCCTTTTCCAACTCAATCCATGTCTTCCTTTTCCAACTCAATCCATGTCTTCCTTTTCCAACTCAATCCATGTCTTCCTTTTCCAACTCAATCCATGTCTTCCTTTTCCAACTCAATCCATGTCTTCCTTTTCCAACTCAATCCATGTCTTCCTTTTCCAACTCAATCCATGTCTTCCTTTTCCAACTCAATCCATGTCTTCCTTTTCCAACTCAATCCATGTCTTCCTTTTCCAACTCAATCCATGTCTTCCTTTTCCAACTCAATCCATGTCTTCCTTTTCCAACTCAATCCATGTCTTCCTTGTTTCTCCTTCTCTCAGTGGTCTCGAGGTAAGGTGTCCACTTCAGGTACCAAAGGTCACGAGTTCAAATCACAGTGGAGACTGCTATTTCCTTCATGAGGATCCTCTGGTAAAAATTCCTCTCCTCTGGATAGTGAGATCGAACTCCCGTCTTCAGTGTCAAGCACGTTAAAAATTCCTTGGCAGTTATAAATCAAAAAGAGTAGGCTTAACGACTGCTGACCGAACACAATTTTTAAAATGTAGTTAAAAATCAGCCCAAATTATTTGTCCCTTATCCCAGGCCTAGTAAGCAGCACAAAGTTTAAACTACCTACTACGGACAGCCTTTTGGCTACCTGACAACAGACATTAACAACAAGCCTGTTTCAATACCAGGATTTCAAGTATCAAAGTGGTGCAATCTCTCTTTTCTGTGTGTCTTGGTCTAGCCCTACATCTCTTGCCCAGAGGGTTCCAAAACAGACACTGTCTTGTAATACTATCATCCAGTTTCTTTAATGTGTGTCCTATTCAGCATCTGAGCATTCTCTTCATGTCAAGTATCATTTATATCCATCCGTTGCATTCCAACAGTTTCACGTTAGGTATTTTATCATGTCATTTTAATTGCTGAAGCCGTATGTGTCGGACCAAAACTTGCAAATATCACAGCTAAGCTGTAAACTATGACACAACGCATTCCGTTTGATGGACAACATCCTGCTTCTTGCAAAGCCCTTTTCAGGGCTTGGTAGTGGGAGTTTGAGAATGGATAATGAGAAAGAAGAATCTTTATATTCGACACATACTAGTCATCGTCATTGCATTACAAGCAAATCCATAGGTGCTTAGTCCCTCTCAGCAAAAAGTAAGGTGTGTAGATACTGATGGTTCTTGTAGGTTGCTGGTTACACACACTCCTGCTCCGTCCTCTCAGGCACTTCTCTCTGCTGGACCCGCGTATGATTTCAAAATGTTGTAATCTCTTAAATCTCTGGTTCATCGACTGCAGTGTCTTCATCCAAAAGGCAGTCATTGATCAACTTCAAAATGTCACTTCTATCTATTCCCAATGTCCTGTGGGTGCCCGTGAAGCCAGGATGTCAGCTCTTTTATTCTGGCAAACTTCCACATGGCCAGGACAGTAGATGCGCACCAGTTCCCAGAGGTTCAAGGCCTCTATGTCCATTATCCAATCATGCCATAGCCAGCCTTCTGAAGCAAGGATTGAGAGTCAGAGATGATTATGACCCACATTAAAGATGTCCTAGAGAGCAACCTCAAAGTCACTGTATCGATCTCCATTCTGATACTGGACATTGTTGTCAAATGTGCTCTGCTTCTCTAAGCAGAGACCCTGCCTCCCATTCTAGCAGAGCCTCAACTGACTTTCTCACTGTGCAGCACAGATCCATCTGTGTATATGACAGCATCAGAGTTCTTGGCATTTCCGCTTATTAATTGTCTAATCTCAAGTTCTACTTTCACGTACTCCAAAGTCCATGAAGCTAAACACTGGTGGAAGTGGTTATGCCATGAAAAATCCCGCGACATTCCTGGTTTGTCAAATGGAGCATGATGGGATTTGAGCCTGGTATGTTGGGCACTATAATATCATCAGATGAGATATAAACTCACGGAAAAAAAGAACAAAACAAAAATCAGTATTGCCCAAAAATTAACATTTGTTTCTGCAATAAATGTTTGTCAATTATGAGCTAAACCCATTTGTCAATTATGAGCTAAACCCATTTGTCAATGATGAGCTAAACCCATTTGTCAATGATGAGTTAAAACCATTTGTCAATGATGAGCTAAACCCATTTGTCAATGATGAGTTAAACCCATTTGTCAATGATGAGTTACACTCATTTGTCAATGATGAGCTAAACCTATTTGTCAATGATGAGTTACACCCATTTGTCAATGATGAGTTAAACCCATTTGTCAATGATGAGTTAAACCCATTTGTCAATGATGAGTTAAACCCATTTGTCAATGATAAGCTAAACCTATTTGTCAATGATGAGTTACACCCATTTGTCAATGATGAGTTAAACCCATTTGTCAATGATGAGTTAAACTCATTTGTCAATGATGAGTTACACCAATTTGTCAATGATGAGTTAAACCCATTTGTCAATGATAAGCTAAACCCATTTGTCAATGATGAGTTACACCCATTTGTCAATGATGAGTTAAACCCATTTGTCAAGGATGAGTTAAACTTATTTGTCAATGATGAGTTAAACCCATTTGTCAATGATAAGCTAAACCCATTTGTCAATGATGAGTTACACCCATTTGTCAATGATGAGTTAAAACCATTTGTCAATGATGAGCTAAACCCATTTGTCAATGATGAGTTAAACCCATTTGTCAATGATGAGTTACACCCATTTGTCAATGATGAGCTAAACCTATTTGTCAAATATGAGTTAAACCCATTTGTCAATGATGAGTTAAACCCATTTGTCAACGATGAGTTAAACCCATATTTCAATGATGAGTTAAACCCATTTGTCAATGATAAGCTAAACCTATTTGTCAATGATGAGTTACACCCATTTGTCAATGATGAGTTAAACCCATTTGTCAATGATGAGTTAAACTCATTTGTCAATGATGAGTTACACCAATTTGTCAATGATGAGTTAAACCCATTTGTCAATGATAAGCTAAACCCATTTGTCAATGATGAGTTACACCCATTTGTCAATGATGAGTTAAACCCATTTGTCAAGGATGAGTTAAACTTATTTGTCAATGATGAGTTAAACCCATTTGTCAATGATAAGCTAAACCCATTTGTCAATGATGAGTTACACCCATTTGTCAATGATGAGTTAAACCCATTTGTCAATGATGAGTTAAACCCATTTGTCAATGATAAGCTAAACCCATTTGTCAATGATGAGTTACACCCATTTGTCAATGATGAGTTAAACCCATTTGTCAAATATGAGTTAAACCCATTTGTCAATGATGAGTTAAACCCATTTGTCAACGATGAGTCGAAACCCATTTGTCAATGATAAGCTAAACCTATTTGTCAATGATGAGTTTCACCCATTTGTCAATGATGAGTTTCACCCATTTGTCAATGATGAGTTAAACCCATTTGTCAATGATGAGTTAAGCCCATCTAATACAGAAAATGTGTATGCTGAGCTAGCCAAAGGAAAGGCACCCTCCAAACAAGAGGCAGTAGAGCATCCTTTCACATCGAACTCAGACCACTGTGGGGATGCGGAAGTAGATGTACCGAGTTCTGGTAGTCCTCATGCCATTGAGAGGTCAAACGATGACGATGAGATCCTGAATCAAGGTACTTTATGCAATTTTGTTTTTTTGTGTGTGTGTGTTTTTTAAGGTTTTTTTTCATGTTTCTATGATTTTTGTTATTATTTTTGTCATTGTTGAATGTTTTTTTGTGTGTATATTTTGTTGAAGCGATATTTCTACACATAAGAATGGAAAGCACAGTCACACATAATTTATTTTCTAATTTCATTACCATTTAGTCAACATAATTTTCAGATTTAGATAAAATTCGAGAATGGTCTGTAAGCTGGCAAATGGAGTTTAATGTAGATAAATGTACAGTCATCCACATGGGTAGATCCAATATGGAACATAATTACAGAATGGGAGAGAACAATATAGATAAGGAAAGGGACCTAGGGGTTATAATAGATCATACAGGAAAGGTGAGTGAGCAAGTTAAGGTAGCAGTGAAAAAGGCAAATGCAATGTTAGGTATGATAAAAAGAAATATTAAACATAGGAGCAAGGAAGTGATCGTCAAACTGTATAAAGCTTTAGTTAGACCTAGATTGGAGTACTGTGTACAGGTGTGGAGTCTTATCATAGAGGGGATATAAACATGCTGGAAAGAATACAAAAAAGAGCGACAAAGATGATAGTGGGATTCCAGAATTACAGTTATGAGGAAAGACTCAGAAAAACCGGCCTACAGTGTCTAGAAGAGAGAAGAATTCGTGGTGACTTAATACAGGTTTATAAGATGATCAGAGAAATGGATAAATTAGACTATAACAAGTTTTTAAAAAATACAGCCACCCACAATAACAAGAGGGCATAGCTACAAGCTGACTAAAGAGAGGTCCAGATTAGATATTAGGAAATATTTTTTTTTGGTCAGAGAGTTGTGTCTGCTTGGAATGCATTGGTGATTGCCAGGGGAGGTAGTGGAGGCAGGGACGGTTAATGCATTTAAAAATAAACTGGATGCGCATAGCTTTTAGAGCAAGGTGATGTAAATGTAACTGGTTGTATACAAACTCTGCAGGGCCTTCTAAACCAGTATAAAACGTTAAGTTAAGTTTAGTTAAGTATGGTGTTTTTTTCTCCTAAAGAGTTTTGTTTGTTTTAACAAGTTATGTATATTTTTTATAATATATTTTAGGATATATTTTATAATGTATTTTATAATATATTTTATGAAACATTTTACATGTTTAATGTATTTTATGATATATTTTATGATATGTGTTATAATATATTTTTTGATAAATTTTATTGTCTATTTCAAGAATCAAGAATTCATCCATCATGGATGTGCAATTATTTAATCAAATTAATCCTAAATGTACTTTAAAAGTTGTCTATGTCTTACAGTGATTGAAATAAATTTACTGATTGTTCGCTATAGAAAAAGTGTAGCTGGTGGTTTTGTAATTTGCTGTGGTGGTAACACGTTACTAAACATGGAAATTGGTTCATAGAATAACTAGGAAAACTCCAGAGATCCTCAACAATAGCGTTCCAATGACTACCCTGCTAATGCAGGATCACAGGAAACGAGAGAACTAACACTTTAGCAAAAAATGGCTGTAACAAAGCACAAATTAATCATCGAGTACCATACAGAGAGATCAAGAACATCATCAGAAATCAGTATATAGACTAATGGAGAGAAGACAGAAACATGAGCAATACACCAGACCCAATTCACCAACTCAAAAGAGACCAACAAACTACCTTATTTCACCTGAGAACTGGTCACTGCAGACTACTAGAACATCTATACAGACTAAAGATCTCACACACCAATGAATGCCTATGTGGAACAGGTGACCAGAATCCTGGACACATTCTACAGGAATGCCCTCTCTATAGGGAAATGAGATACCAGACCTGGCTAGAGGGTGCTGAGCTGACACAAAAACTGTAGGGCAGCCGCTCTGACCTGGTGAAGACTACAGACTTCATCATGACTACTGGCCTGCAGATAAAGCATGACCAAAGATCCTAAACGCAAAGAAGAAAGAAGAGGTTTGTGGAACTGACTTCACTGCACCTGAGTGCCTCCATATGAACTCAGTTCCTTTCATTTGCTGAAACTGCTGATGGCAGAGTACAGACTACATAGTTCCTGTACCAGCTCTGAAATTTTCTCTGAGTTTGATCCAACTTGGTCAACTGGAGGAAGTGGTCATGCCATGAAAAATCCTGTGACATGCCTGGTTTGTCAAATTGAGCATGATAGGATTTGAACCTGGTATGTTGGGACTGTAGACTAATATCACAACTCGCAAGACCACTATCATTCGTTGGTATTTTGTCATCATCCCATTTCAGCTCCCTGCACAACAAATATTTTTGTTGGTGCCGTCCATTTCAGGTCTGTCCATGTCTTTCATGTTGCCCTTATGTTTGTCACAAGCTCATTTCTCCTTGGCTATTTTAGTTTTAGTATGTCTCTCTTGTCGAAGATGGATGTGTCGGACCAAAATGTGCAAATATCGAAGTCAAACTGTAAACTAGTGACAACGCAAATCCGTTCTCCGGACTACATCCTGCTACTTGCAAAGCCCTGTTTAGGGCTTGATAGCAGGAGATTGAGAATGAACGCAGAAGAAGAAGAAGTATGTCTCTACTTCTTTTTACTTGGGGATTCCAGAACAGAGACTGTTTTGCAATACTATCATCTGTTTTTTGTAATATGTATCCTATCCAGCGCCAGCATCTTCTCATTACAACAAGCTCCGCTGACGGCCGCTTGGTACTGTCTCACAGTTGCATATTAGTGACTTTATCGTTCCATTGTAATCTCTCTATTCAATACAGGCGTCCATTGATGAAAGCTGGAACCTTTTTTTTGTTGCTGTCTTTGTTACTCCCTACATTACAGCCCCATATAATAGGACTGACTTTATGTTGGAGTTGAAGATTTATATTTTTGTGGCGGACTTAATTCCTTTAGATGTCCATAAATTCTTCAACACAATGAAAGCTACTCATGCCTTTTGTATTCTCAATTTGGTAACTCTATCAAAACCTTCTACTTTTTCTATAGTGTTACCATGATACATAAATGATTCCACCTCTTGTAATATTGCAACCCAATCTAATTATTGTTAGGTGCTTTTATTATCATAATCTGTTTTTTGTCAATGTATCCTCAGACACAATTAGTGGTATTTTGTAGTTAAAATTAAAATTACTTGATTAGAACTTAATATTTCCATCCATTATTTTGTTATCGAAATGAAAATTTAACTTAGTTGCATGTATATTTTTATGTAGGATTTCTCATTCTGTGTCATGGTATTTTTCGCTTGTCTGGTATTCAATTTTCCATTAGCTGAAATCGATATATATAGGAGAGTATCCAATGAATTGATGCAAGTCTTCAAAGGGAGATGTTCCCTCTCTATGACCACACCTCGTCACAAACGGGCAAAACTTTATTTATTCAGATGATCAAAATACCAGAGGAAGGCAATAAAAGTGTTGACTAATTTTTCTAACATTTTCATTAATAATACCAATTTGCTCTAGCAAACAGAAGATTGTTATTATTATTTGGCTGTTCCAATCTCAGGCCTACCACAAGTTTTACCATCCACTGAGGGAGATTACAGCACCCCAAGAAGATATATAAACCAGGATTTTGAAGGTCAGTCATCCACAATTATAGTAGCCCACAGAGAGAGTCTGGAGTTGACTGTCCACTAGTAGTATTTTTAAAAATGTCATATTTTATTTGGAGCTGAAGATACAGAAAAGTGAATGAGCTGGCAGCAGCCAGTAGCTCATAGCTGGTTGCTTGTATCAGGGCTCGAGAACCACAACTGACCAAGACCCTTTTTCACCTCCAAACGGCAGCCCTGGAAACAGGCTGCACTTGTGTAGTCTGACTAAGAGAACAGTTATTGCAGTGGGAAGGCAAACCTGGTACCATGGAGAGCCTTCTGAAATTAGATGTGTTAGATGTGATATCAGATATGTGATATTAGATGTGATATCACAACGTTGCTGTAAACTACAACACAACATTACAATGTCCGTTTCAAGACAAATGCCGAAGAAGAAGAGGAGGAAGAAGAAAATGTTATTTTTCACAGCCAAAAAAAAAAGTGGCATTACTTCACACCTCAGTTAAAGATTCCTATCTTCCTATTCTGTTGTCATAGTCTTGTTAACAGGTCGAATTCCTGTTGGTTTTTATTTTTTGTTTTGGTTTTTTTGGGGGTTTTTTATTTTGCAATGACAAGTTAAGCAGAAAATGAGAGCTATCCAGACTGTCAGAAAGTAAAAGAAACAACCAAATGATGACTATCACACATTTCACTGGCAGGGACAGATCACCATTCTTTGTCTCAGGACAAGGCACAAAAGACTGAACAAACATATGCATACACTTTGACTGTCTGCCTCACTGCTGCAGAAACTAAACTCCTTCATTCTCAATAATGGGTGAATCTTTAAATCCAAGCAAAAAACAAGAAATCCTTTCCAAAATCTAAAACAAATTAAAAAATCGCCATTGTTTTCATCTATCCATACATAATGGAAGTTAGAAGTTTCTACAATCAGTTGTTTCTATTGCATTAGCCAAGTAGTTTATATACGATAAAGTGATAACCCTAGAGCTGGCATAGAATTTTGACAGCGGTAAGGAACGAGCAGGTCGTAATTTCACACAGCTAGTATGGTAAAGGTTAAGGAAGATACACTGGTCCAACACTTCAACACTGGCCTCAAAACTGAGAAGCTTAAAACAAAGGCAAAGGTCAAGGTCATCACAGGAACTGACCTGACAGTGTAAACATCAAACATGCAATCACAAGAAGAGATGAAATTAAAAGTGATAAAGACAATTTGCATCAAATTAGTTGCAGAGTTTAAATGTAATGGGAGTCACATAGTGCAGTGGTAAGTGAGCTGGCTTCGCATCTGAGTGGTCCTGGGTTCATTCCCCAGTTGAGGTGGAAATGTTTTTTTTCAGATCGCAACGGCTCCAGGGTCGACCCAGCCTTAAATGGGTACCAGTTCAGTCCTAGAAGTAAAAGCGGTGAGGGAGAGGAAATGGCTACCACCCTTATATAGCCTCAGTCCTACGGCAGTAATTCTGTGGGTTACTTTACTTCACTCTTTTTACCATTTCAACTTCAAAACAAGTTTCAAAGAGAAATGGCTGAACTGATTGGTAAAAGATTCTACTGTCCACATCATGTTTAAAGAACGGACACACCCAAGCAAAAAAGAACATCAACAAACTGTGATGCAAGGAACAGAGCATAATCTTCTAACTTATGATAGAAAACATCAGACTTACACAAGTTAGACACTGCACACAAACCTAACTACCACAACTGCACATATCCAAACGAGACAAATGCTGATTTCTTACCCAGGACTTGCTGCAGAAAGACCAGATGAAGTCGGATGTGTCGGACCGAAAGGTGTAAATATTTCAGTCAAGCTGTAAACTACAACACAACACATTCCATTTTCTGGTCAACATTCTGTTACTTGCAAAGCCCTATTCAAGACTTGGTAGTGGGAGTTTGAGAATGAACAAATACGGAGAAGCTACAGAAAGAAAAAAAAAACCATTGCCAGGCTCCCCAACCAAGCTCCCTAACCAGGCTCCCTTACCAAGCTCCCTAACCAAGCTCCCTAATCAAGCTCCCTAACCAGGCTCCCCTACTAAGCTCCCCAACCAGGCTCCCCAACTAGGCTCCTCAACCAAGCTCCCCAACCAGGCTCCCCAATTAGGCTTCCCAACCAGGCTCCCCAACCAAGTTCCCCAACCAAGCTCCCCAACCAGGCTCCCCAACCAAGCTCCCCAACCAGGCTCCCCAACCAAGCTCCCTAACCAGGCTCCCCAACAACCACTTTTCTTACCATGTGTCACTTAAATTATCTCGTGGGCCGCATGTGATTGGACAGCACAGCCTTAAATGGTTCCATTCAGCAACTATAAAATTACATGCAAATTCATCAACTTGGCGTTAGCTGTGAAAGAGGGAACAGCTAGACAGACCTTATTAATTAATTAACAGCAACACTATATCATCTTCTATTGTGGATTACACATAAAATCCAAGCAATTTCTATTTATACTTGATATTGCTCTCTGGAAATGTTAGATAGTGAAACGCCCTCCCTAGGCCTGTCTATATCCTGGACCAAGACCAAAGTTCCGAACTTCATTTCCGACACAGTACCCCAGGGTATTGAAACTCAAGGTCACACTGCAGAGGGCACCAATGAATTCATCTATTCTGGTAGCATGATATCATTCGATGGGTGCAGCGGTCCCGATATGTCAAGGTGGATCAGGCTAGCTGTGTCTGCTATGCACGACCTACATCCATCTATCTGCCTTCCTATCTATCTATTCGTCCATACATCTCCCTGCGCATCCATCCATCTATCAGCCTGCCTATCCATCCTTTTGCCTGTCTGCCTATTAATCCATTCATTTATATATCTGTGTGCCTGCCTGCATATCCATCCATCCATCAATCTATTTTTGTTCTTTGAGCACCAAACATAGCGATTAAGACAAAAACAGGTTGTCGAATAAGACAAAAAACAGGTTGTCGAATAAGACAGAAACAGGTTGTTGAATAAGACAAAAACAGGTGCTCCCCAGTTTGAACGAGTGTGACGATACTTCTCTTGTTCTTGTGTATTATTTGCACCCATAGTTGAGCCCTCGCTGATGATCGTTCTGTGAAGTCTCTTTTGGTCTCTTTCTGCTGCCATCTGAAGCCCACAGAACTGCCTGTAGTGGGAGTCTGTTCTTTTGCTGTTCATTCTAAGCACAAACCTGATGCATGTTCACCTTTTTTACCTTATGATTGTAGAAACATATTACTCATTGCTTATTACTTATTAGCTTGTTGGTCTTGATTTCATCACATCCAATGTTAAACGGCCATCTAAAAGATTTTTTTCAAAAGCATTCAGTTTATTTTCAAGTGTCTTTGTCATTTTGAAAAACCTATCCCAACCTCATAATCTCAGCACAGCAAGGGCCATGCTGAACAAAAGGTGGACACAAACAGAAGCCTCGGCAGCAGGACACGGAAAAACAGGAAGTTTGACACGGAAAGCCTGACACAAACACTGGTTTAATACACTCCTCGCTGCCGTCATCTCAAGGCAGCAAAGTACTCGGCTCTGCCTGGGGAGTCTGTAGGGATTTCGGTCGACACGCTACACATGAACACAACCTCAGGAGTTGGACATGGTAGTGGTTGATCGACACAACAGGCCTTTGACTCCTATGTGAACATTTGTATTATTATTTGTCATTTTCCAGCTTTATTCTACAGTTTATAAATGTTAATCATTTTTCAGTTCAGATTGACAGTCAAGAATGCCAGTATGACATCCCACCTAGTTCATTGCCTTCAAACAGAAGCTTGAAGAATGGCTACAGAGAGACTCTAAGATTGATTGAATGCTCCACTACTGATCATTCTGCTAACAAAAATCCATCTACAATGTCCGCACTTCTGGTTAGAAGCAGTTGCAATAAAAATCACCCTAATGGAGTTGACATTGAAGAACATAATAGGGACAATGGATTAATTCTACCTTCTGCCGTACCACAAAGGTTTCGTGCTGACCTCCCAATCAACAGCAGTAGAACTGATTCCAATACTGATGACTACACATTGCCTATCTCAACCAAAGGATGCACATCTGAGAGAAATGATGAGAAAATTAACAACAAAGAAGGTGGCACTAGCATCAAAGAAGAGATCATTACTAACTCCAGTCTCAACATTAACTTTGGAAATTATGGATCGTCAAAAACATGAAATGAAAATATCACCTGATTTTTACTTCTCTGCTACAAATATCACATAAAAGCTGATTGGCTTTGTTGCTGCACCTAATTTTTTTTAAATGTATTTGTAGTTTATGTATATAGCAGACAATGACAAGTTCACACAAGTTGAATTTGGCTTTTTTCTTGTGTTTTAATGCATTCTTAATATAAATGTATATTTTTGAATATGGGAATAGCGTTCTTAAAATAGAGCTAAAATTATGAACTTAAGTCACATAATTAAACTTTCTATGACATAAAGTATTCATAATAAAAATATATTTTAATATAAAGCATTAAATGTCTTTAAAGGTGAATGGATACAAGATAATCTATTATTTTCGTTCACCACACATGTTGAAGTTGTTGCCTTATTCCCTCTAAAACATTACCACTTTTACTGTCATCTGTTTCAAAGTCAATCGGAATTGGACTTCGATTGAATATCCACATGCAATCCAAAAGTGTGATCAGAAATGTAAATATCTATGTATTATAAGAAACTCATTAAACAAAAGCTTTCCACACGCCTGATATTCTGCTGTATTTAAGGTTATAATCAAAACCCAAAATGTTGTAATTAAATGACAGTACAAATTGTATGTGCTAAATATCTAATTGGGTTGAATCAGTCGGCAACTAATGTTTTGCATTCTGCCGATACCAGTTGAAGGTTTAAATCTTTAAAGCTTTCTAAATTAGCTATCCATTTTCTTGCTGTCAAATGTGAATAATTAGTGCGGCCTGTCCCATTTATTAGTAAGCATTTCTACTAATATAAACTTTAACTTTATTTATTAGATATAATTGAGGTTTGAGTGGTTTCCAAGAGAGCTTTGTGTGTAACAAGATGAGAATAGGTCCACTGCTACACTGAAAGCATGTCATAAGAGGCAACTACTAATATGGTTTAACCACTCTAAGGTAGATAACTCTCCAACTCATAGCATTTCTCACTCAACCATTCACAATGTCTACAAACTTAGTGTGTAGTGTGGATTTGAAAGAAAGCCCTAGAAATAATTCTTCATATATGATACAGGTATAGGTTTAGTTTAAGTACCACCTCCACATCAACATGCAGTTGCAATAAATCTCTTTTATATCTTGCCTTGATGGTGTAACCTGCAAGGCTTTTCCCTGCTCATCTTTTGATGTTTTCCTCAGTACCATGGGGACCACTCTTCCCCTTCTCTCCCTTCTTACCTCACTCTGTTTCATTTGACTCTGTCCTACAGTCACACCCTTGCACAACTTTCACACACGCTCTCATGGTGAGGCCCTTCCCTTGCACTTTGGTTGGGCTAGCTTCTGAGGGCGCACAAACCTAGCATAGGTACATACAGATGCACACATGCATCCAAGCACTGGTTTATGCGTCCTGATATGGCCCAATTGACTACGGTTTGGGGTGGAAAATGGCGCGCCTCCGCCAGTAGAAACTAGTGAGGCAAACATCTAAGCAAGAAAAAAAACAAAAAGATATTTTCCTCCAACTTACAGAGTTGGGTACCTTTGATATGTTTTCTCTCCATCTTTCCTTCCAGTATTTCAGAAAAGTGTATGTCTTTTCTTTTTCGTTTTTCTCCCATCTCCTCGTGTACTGGAACTAAAGATGCAGTGAATGGTATAGCAACAGTTTGTTTCCAGGGCCACCAGTTGCTCTGATTCACTGACCCTGATGTAAGCAGCATACTCAATTCAATTCATGTACTTTCTCCACATTAAAAGATTCTTCTTCTTCATCGTTTGTTTTCAAACTCATGCTACCAAGCTCTGATAAGGGCTTTGCAAGTAGCAGGCTGTTGTCCAGAGAACAGACTGCGTTGTGTCATAGTATACAGCTTGACTGTGATATTTGCACCTTATGGCCCAACACATCTGATTTCAGCATGCATTTTTGAGTACCGGGTTAGCCTTCCCTCTTTGATCCCTTCTCCTTAGCCAGTCTGCTCTGTTGCAGTCTGTTATCAAGGATCACCGCATGGAGGTGTAGAAGAGTCTTGGCAGTTCTGGTTTGCAGGCCCTAATGCTAGCAGTCAGCTTTTGTTTGTTGACCATTGCAGCTCATGTATTACTCAGCACTTTGATTCTAAAGAATGGTTGACTGCAGTGGATCTCCAATATTCTCTGCCCCTTGTCTTGACGGTGCACTCTACCAGACTGACATCCGTCCATCTTTTGATGTTGATTTCTCTATTATGAGTTGCTGACTGTCATCAGATCATTTGTTGTGTCTTCGGGCCCCAAACACGAACTGAATTTAACATACTTTTATATAACCAGAGAATCTTTAACTTTCATCCCAAAAAAGCGAGACCGCATAACTCTACACTTTGAGACAAACATACAAAATATACACAACAAAACATATGCAAAACATATACTTTATCTTATAAAGAAGATCATGTGACAATCTCAGTGTCATTAAACGGATCGGATTAGTTTCTATCAAAGATGAGCTGCAAAGAATCCCCAGTATCTTCTACCGCTTGCTTGCCTTGATGGTACAATATGAAAGGATTTTCCCTGTCCATCTCTTGATGTTATCCTACCATACATAACTTTAAATTCAAATAAGGGAAGGCTGTGGTGGCTCTGTGAATGTATTTAATGGGGAAAATGTTTTTTTTAATTTAAAAGTTGATTATGGTTAAGTTTAATCAAAATTTAAAACTGGGTATCGCCAGATACCGCACCAAGATGAGAACACAAACAAAACCTATGTTACGACCAATAGGCCTTCATCAGGGATAACAAATAACAACAATACTGAACTAACAAATCAACATATATGGAAAAAATGGTCTACTTATCTGATAGTAGACCCAGTCTGTCTAAGCAACCGGTTGGGTCAAATGCTTGACTGAATATGAAGGCGGTCAAATAAGGTGGCCAGGAGAACGTAAGAAGTGAGGCAATGTGATGGAAAAACTGGTGGTGGCCAAATATGGAAACGGCCAAATAGTGATTCAAGTGAGAGAACAAATAGAAGGTGATATAAGCCGGGAGAGGGTGAGAACAAATAGAAGGTGATATAAGCCGGGAGAGGGTGAGAACAAATAGAAGGTGATATAAGCCGGGAGAGGGTGAGAACAAATAGAAGGTAATATAAGCTGGGAGAAGGTGAGATTAATATAGGAAGGGGGGGGGGGCTGATAGAAGAAAGGGCGGGGGGCAAAGGAAAACAAATAGATGGAGGCCAGTATGAGGTTCTAAGAAAAGGTATGAAGATATTAATGCCATGCGGTTGGAGACTACCCAACATAACTTGTGAAACATGAACATTTAATGCTGCATTAGAACAGAACATCCAGGCCATGGAGATGAGGTGATTCAGAATGATCCTTGGAATATCATATAGAAATCACATCATGAATGTAAGTGTATGTGACACTGTCCGAAAGTGTATCGGACCATATCCAGACCACCTTTCTATTGTCAAATCATGAAAACTTAGCTGCTATGACCATGTGATACATTATCATGGCTTGCCCAATGTAATGCTCCAAGGCACAGTTCCTGGCAAGAAAAGGAGAGGTTATGCTAAAATGCGATGGACAGATGATATTTGCAAGTGGACGGACATGACATTAATTGATACCATAACGCTCACAATGTATAGAGTAAGATAATGACAGACATGATGTACTGAGATGTGATGCCTTTACGATCACCTAGGTTATGTTAATTAGCATTGTCTTTCTCCTAAATTTACCCTTTACTTTTGCTTCCAGTAAAGTTTTCATGAAGAAAACATGTTTCTGTAAATAAAATAAAGTATTATTCCGTATATCATTTAGATGGATCAGTAATAAATGCTGCTACATTGGAGACGCGTGTTTCGTTGTCTGGTATTCTGAAAAGCATTGTAAGATGAGGAGTATTCCCACTGGGATATTCTGTTTTAACTATACATCCTAAAACAAGCTGCTAGTTTGGTTCTTCTTCTTCTTCTTCGTACGCTGGCAGACGTCAACTTGAATTTGTTCAAAGAAAGCAGCTGTCATTCTGAGGCTGTCGACACTGCCATAGAGCTTGTCTAGTGTTGGCACTGGTGATGGCCACATGTGCTTTCTCTGGTCCTCGTATGTCGGGCAATTTTGCAGCAGATGTTCAGCGGTCATTTTACCTGTACCACAGGTGCATTCGTCAGTGCCACCTATCTTTAGTTTATTGAATAGATGGTACCTCAGTCTGTTGTGGCCTGTGCGGAGTCTGAAGACCACGACCTGCTCTCTTCTGTTCAAGCTAGTTTGGTTCAGAACAATAACTATGTCTTCCCAGATGCATTAATGCATACTACAAGCTCTCAAGGGAGGTAAGCTCCCACATACGAGGAGTGAACTAAGTAGGGTAGCTGCCAGTAGACGAACCATATTTCAGTGCTTGCCATTTCATTTTGGTGTACCGAGGAGTGGAAAGACAGACAGGCTTGTGAAAAGGGGAGAAGAATAAGAAGATAGTGGATTCACATACTTTGAGATACTGTCGTCGTACAATTTTTGTCTTATTGCTGGGTAGTCAAGGGGTTTTAAATACTGAGGCATGCAGGTCACTTCGTCACTGCTGTCACCCTGTTGTGTGCTGCCTATGTTTGTTTATTTCACCTTACCCCCAACAGAAAAACTACATTTGCCTTACCAAAGAATTGCTCCTTCTCGGCAGGCAGGCATCAAAACCATTTGCCATGCGCCCCATCTTTGAGATAAAGAGAACTATACAATCTGCTAAAAGAACCCAGAACCAATCCCATGATGGCTACCACACTCCTGACTGGCAGGGACAGATCACTATTCTTCACCTCAGGACACATAACAAACTAAATAAACACATCCGCAGGCTTCGTCTGTCTGTCTCATTTACTGTACATGTGTGAACTCAACGAACAAACTGCAGAATATTTTTTACATTCTATTCTTGAATTGTTGACCCTGCCTCTACTTCCTGTGGCAATGCATTCCAAGCATTCACCACTCTCTCACTCACAAATTTTTCCTGGTATCTAACCTGGACCTTTCTTTAATTCATTTGTAGCTGTGCCCTTTTGTTCTTGTAGGCGGCTGTATTTTGAAATCTTGTTTTAGTCTAATTTATCATTTCTGTTAATTTAAATCACCTTGTATTCTTCTATTTTCTGGACACTGTACTTGATGATGCAATCTGACAAGGTTTTTTTCTTGCTCATCTCTTGATGTTATCCATCCATGTTTACTATTGTCCTTCCTCTTATAAATTTGCCCCCAGCTTCTCCTTCCAAAATAGTTTGAGAAGGAGTTTTGAATCCAAATGGTTTTGTAAATAACAACTTGTAAATAGTTTTTACATTATTTTGTACATCGTACATAATTTTTTTTGGTTTAATGTTATCATATTATTGTTGATGAAGTGAACACTAGTTTACAATGTCTATGCCTGTGTACAGTAACAGATGAGCATAGCAATATAATCACATGCACTCATTTTGTTGTTGTTGTAATCCCATAGATGCTGAGTAAGCCTGCTCTTTGCAGCCCAATGTCATTCTTATATAGATACAGGTCTTCTTCAGTTGTTTTACTGCTCCGTACTATGTGTTGGCAATTGTTGGTAGTGCTTGTAAGAATCTTTTCCTCATTTCTGTAATGTCCGCAAGCGCCTTGCACTCAATAAGTAGATTTCGAACTATTTCGTCAGGATGAGAGCAATGTCTGCACAAGGGCAGGTGCTGGGGATTGATGCGGTTCAAGTGGCTATTGACTCTGTTTTGTCCTGTTTGGAATTGAAAGATAAGACTTTGCTCTCTTCTATGTAGTTTATTGATGTCATCGTTACTTTTTGGCTGTGACATTTCGCTAAATACACTGCGACCTGTTGTTTTCATCACCCAACTGATCATCCAGATTTCCCAAGTATTATTCTTAATAATTTATTTTACTCTGTGGTTACTGCAGGGTCTATCTAATTGTTGTTTCAAGGCTGCCATCTCATTCCCTAGTAGCCCACTATGTCCAGGGATTCATTGCAAAGTGACATTTATCTCTTAGGCAGTGATGAGGTACCGCACAATTTTTAACTGTAATCTATTCACTTGTACAAATTTCAACAGATATTAAGATATTTTTATTTGCTATTTTTGCAGTTTCATCTTGGTTTTGTCATAGAATAAATGAAGGTGGAATAGAAATAAAGGGAGAGTGTGTGTGTGTGAGTGAAACAGAGAGAGAGAGAGAGAGAGAGAGAGAGAGAGAAAGGATACTATTGTTCTTTGTCTTCCATATATTTCTTGTACATGTACATTTGATGGTGTTTTGGTGCATGTTGAATACTGTTTATAGGACAATCATCGGTACTTTAATCATAATAAAAGTACTCAATATTCTGGATTTCTGTCCATGTTTTTGTTGGACCTGTTAGCTTGCTGGCGTTAGTCTTTACTAAGTGTAAAAATGGAATTTATAGTCAGATACAGCGCTAAGCTGAAAACAGAAACAAATAATTTTTTTAGTCAGAGAATGGTGAATGCTTGGAATGCATTGCCACAGGAAATAATTGAGGTAGGGTCAATTTATGCATTCAAGAATATTATGATGCTCATAGTTTTTTTTAGATCAAATCAAGTAAAACTAACTCACTTTCCGTGTCCAAACACTGTGTTACACAGCATCCGACCAGTATTCAGCAACTTGAACTGTCTTGTCTTGTCGTTCGCCTCCTTCATGTCGTTAATGTGACAGGTTTCAGGAAGGTTGGGGCAGGTCATCAGATGATCTTGGTCCTGAACTATGCCGCATTCACATGTGTCGTCAGTGTCGACATCTGAGTATCCTTATTTCTTCAAGTTCGCTCTGCATCTTGAGACACCAGTTCAAAGTCTGTTCATTGCCTTCCACACAACGTAGGGCAGGTGATGTCCAGGCGTAGCTTCTTCCTTGAGCTCTATCCATGGATACTGCATTGTTTCGCGCCACCTCTCGATACGTCGACCTTCCGGGCCTGTCAAGTAAAAGAAACTGGTTGTATACAGATGGCAGAGTTTTCTAAACCAGTATAAAGACGTTAGGATAAGTAAGTTGAATTAAGTTAAAACCTATGTTATGACCTACAGGTCTTCATCGGGGACAATAAACAACAAAAATATGAACTAATATGTCATAAAAAAAAGGATAAATACATAAAGTAGAGATATTTAAATATAAAGAAAATGTATTTAGCTGGACAGCACATAATAACTCGATACATGTCTCTTTCCTTGCTAGTAGACTTATCAGAGGTAAGATAACATTTGGCAGAAACAAGTGAGAGGAAGGCGCAAGAATTTGGAGACGACAAGCTAGGTCAATAGCAGCCAAGTGGGAACTAGCTAGATGGTGATATATTTATAAACTGCGGAAGACGAATTTGCCAAAATGAAAGGTGCAAATATTGTAGTCAAGCTGTAGACTAGTGACACAACTCATTCCGTTCTTTGAACCATATCCTGCTACTTGCAAGACTCTTTTCAGGACTTGGAAATTGGAGTTTGAGAACAGTCGCAGAAGCAGAAGAAGAATATATATATATATGCAGGCATGGCAAAACATAGATTGGTAGATCATATGTTGGGATGAAACTATGGTCGATGGAGCGCACCAACAGCAATCTGGTACCCCTGAGGCAAAAAGAGACCTCGGGAAAGACCTGCAATGCGTTGGTCAGACTCCCTTGCTGTACACAACAACATCCGAGATGCCTCTGAAGCAGTTGCTAATCACCCACTGGACTTCTGGGGCCGAAGGCGGGGTCCGCTGGATTTGAAGTTGGGACACACAGCTACCGCTGAGGAACGGGTCATGAAGATCAAAATATATGTTATCATATGTCCCAACTAGGGGACGGCGTGGCCTAGTGGTTAAGTGGCACGGCTCACAAACCGAAGGTGCTGGGTTTGATCCCCATCACATCACCGGCCGTTACCCCGGAGTAGCAAACCCTTAGAAAATGCAGGAGGAAGCAGACCCTTACATAAAATGCGTGCTGAAGTCGGATGCACTGGGCCGACAGGCGCAAAATAAAAACCACAGTGCAATGCACAGTGCCTTGTGGATTAGAGAAATAAGGCGAAAGCACAACAACAACAACAACAACAAAAATATGTCTCAACTCTATCTCCAGTCATGAAGTCTTGTCACAAAGTGGCCAGTAGACGATTCGATTGTTCATTTTCACTGAAGTACTCTTTGTGTTGCAAGACTGGTGTTGTCCTGGGTCTGGGATGTTCGTTCTGGGGTTAGTATTGGCCATCTCTTTCCTGATCAGCGGGCCAGGCTTGAGCAAGGGTAATTGGTGTCCCTACTGTTGTTCAGATGTTGCAAAGCTTCCCCTGCTTCTATTACCCTGTTGCTGAATTGCAAAGCTTCCCCTGCTTCTATTACCCTGTTGCTGAATTGTCATCGGCTGGTCCTTTGGTAAGTTAAGAAACTACACAAATGAGAAAGTTAGAACACAGTATTCAGTATGGTATATACGTGGAAACGGGCTGTGTATACACATTTCTAGTTCAACTGTCGGCTAGGCAAGTATGATTGATAATGTCACAGTGACTTACACCATTCTATGATGTTGACCTCTATTGCATTGAGGCACAAAGTGGAGTGTTGGATAGGATTAAATTTAATGTTCGAAATAGGTAGCATATCGCGTAATGAACAAGTTGGTGAATTTTGATGTACGAACCCATTTCTAATATGGTCATTGAGTGATTGTGTGTTATAAAAATACTGTGCGTACAAGCTCGAGAAGAGAAAGCAGAATGACCGGTCGGTTCTAAGGTGTTGACCTCAATGCCTGCACACACATCCGTTTACGATAACAGAAGTCCAAATAATTGGTTAGATGTAATTGAAAAAAAAAGTACAATTATACAAAAGTTGTACAGAACGTACTGTAAAATAGTCCACTATTGATGGCTTGCCATAAATATAGTATTTTGAATCCACATCAGGCAATGGGTGCAGATAAAGTTTCAATAGCCTGTGAGGCACATGACCGAAAACTGTCTCTTTCTCTCTCGGTATAGATATATATACGAGAGTTAACGAAAGACCCAAGTTGGGCGCATATTCTTGTGTTAACTCGCGTCCTTCATTAAACATCGTTGTCCAATTCTTCACTGTTATCTTTGACACACTTTTGTCACCATAGACATTGCCTGTATTCAGCGATGAATGTCAACTTGTCGACATCCTTCAACTGTTAGAAACTGAATCACTGCTCGCTGATCCACTCTGGACGGATTCCATATCACACCCTTTGCCATGTTTTCAACGGTCTGCTGAGGAAACCATGAGTAGGTGGATAATTAAAATTTTGCAAACATGACGGTTGGTATGTGCTGTTTACACCAGTTTACTGTCCAGACCAGGATAAACAGATGGAAGAAATCACAAAAAAGGAACGAAATAACAAGTCCAGACGGAAAACAACACCACGTTTCCGTGAACACAAGTGAAAGTCGTCGACTAGTGTGAATTCCAGGCAAATCCGTAGTCTGGCGGCATCCATAATGATCCAAAACAGTAGAGAAATGTAGACTCGCAGCCGGTTATGGCGCCATCTTGTGCTATAATCTCAAACTCTTTCCAGCATCTTCGTTTTTTTTTCTTTTATAGCCTTAGTCTCTTCTTCATCTGTTCTTTGCCACTTTTTTTTGTGTGTGGATTCCATGACAGTGATTGCCTGGTGATACTGGCTTGGGACTTTCACATTGTTTCCCATCCTGCACTATCTTCCTCCCAAGATTTTTTGTTCCACCTGCCTTATCCATTTATCTCCCATAGGATTTAGTTTGCAACCTAGCCAAATAATTGCGGGCCTAGACGTTTAGTCAATGATTGTTGATAAAGTCTTTAAATATTGATTCTAGTCATCCGTCATATCTCCACTTATTAGACAATGATTGGCTTGGCTGCGTTCGTTCTCAATCTCCCACTACCAAACCCTGAACATGCTTAAGTAGCAGAATGTAGTCCAGAGAACGGAATGCGTTGTGCCGTAGTTTACAGTTTACTGCGATATTTGCACTTTTCGGTCCAACACATCCGACTTCAGCAAGCATTTTTTGAGTACCGGGTTAGCATTCCCTCTTCGATCCCTTCTCCTTAGCCAGTCTGCCCTGCTACAGCCTGTTATCCAGGATCACCGCGTGGAGGTGTAAAAGAGTCTTGGCAGCTTCGGTTCACTGGCCCTGACGCTAGCAGTCACCTATGAGTCGCTGACCACTGCAGCTCATGCGCTGCTCAGCATCTTGATCCCAGAAAAGGATTGATACCATTCTGGAGTTGTCTTGTTAACTGTTTTCCATATGCGCTGACTAGGGCACATCCTTGGAATTTCGCGGAGCGACAGAGTGACAAGCAACGACGTGTTTGGATCGTGCGTGCAAAGATTTCCAGTTTAGTTACGATCCTCCGCCAGCGCCGCTTGCGGTGGCTTGGTCACGTATGCTGAATAGAGGATGGGCGAATACCAAAAGATATCCTATACGGAGAGCTAACCACGGGCAAACTAATCAAAGGCAGACCCTTCCTCCGCTTCAAAGATGTTTGCAAGCGTGACCTGAAAGCGTTGGATGTGAACACCTGCAACTCGGAGGAACTTGCCAAAGACAGACCCGGATGAAGGCAGGCTTTGTCTATTGGTCTGCAGGCAGGGGAAGACAAGATGCTTGATAATGCAGACTCCAGACGTGTGCGGCGAAAGCAAGAGCAACAACTGACTGCTCCCTCTCTAACTCTACAGTCCAATGTCTCTCGAGACTGACAGGATGCCAATCAATCATACCATTAGCTCTGTGTGGTTATCGAGGAGTACTGAAGAACAATTTTGAAGTATAAACGTGAATAGGGCAGGGATGTTACTTTTCACCACTCTTGCTCCTGGTGGTGATAGATTGGATTATGAAGACGACAATGTCAGGAAAGAGGACCGGTAAATAATGGTTGTTAGGGTCACAGAGAACTTGCACTATGCAGACGACTTGGTGACACTGTGCTAGCCAGATGCAAGTAAAACTAAAAAGATGTTAGGAAACATTCATACAAACTTGAACTGAGTATTAACATGAAGAAAACCAAGCTGTTTAGCCTCACCGTCTTCTTGTTTGTTTTTGTTTTGAATGTTCAAAATGAGAAGGTTTACTCTTTTGTGCGCCCTGAAAAGGACGTTAAATGGCGGGTTGCAGTAGCTTTCCTTACACCCCGAGCGTGCTGAGAAAGATGGACCAGGGTCCTCCAGGCGGTTGTGTTATGTTTGGATTCACTACTACGGGGATCATGTCGCTCCCTCACCCCATTAGCCAGGCTGCTATGAAAACATCCCGTTTCCAGGAAGGGCTACGCGGAAGCTAAGATGAGGGTCTTGGCCAATATGTTTTGCCTGACCCTGACTAACATGTCTTATCAGTATATTTTGCCTGACCCTGACTAACATGTTTGATCAGTATATTTTGCCTGACCCCGACTAACAGGTCTGAGCAGTGTATCTTGCCTGACCCTGACTAATATGTCTGATCAGTATATTTTTCCTGACCCTGACTAACATGTCTAAACATGTATATTTTGCCTAACCCTGACTAACATGTCTGATCAGTATATTTTGCCTAACCCTGACTAACATGTCTGATCAGTATATTTTGCGTGGCCCTGACTAACATCTCTGATCAGTATATTTTGCCTGACCCTGACTAACATGTCTGATCAGTATATTTTGCCTGACCCTGACTAACATGTCTGATCAGTATATTTTGCCTGACCCTAACTAACATTTCTGTTCATTATATTTTGCCTGATCCTGACCAACATGTCCGATCAGTATATTTTGCCTGACCCTAACTAACATGTCCGATCAGTATATTTTGCCTGACCCTGACTAACATGTGTGATCAGTATATTTTGCATGACCCTGACTAACAGATGTGATCAGTATATTTTGCCTGACCCTGACTAACATGTGTGATCAGTATATTTTGCCTGACCCTGACTAACATGTGTGATCAGTATATTTTACTTGACCAGACGTTAGTTTTCCTCCCCAACCTCAACATCTTGAACAATCTTGGACTCAGTCTTTCTCTCATTGGATTTCCATTTATTATTCAGTAAAACTAATATTTCTCGTTTTGTCGGTGTTGATATTAGAACTAAACCTCCTCTAGACCAGTATATAGTCAATTTGGCTGTGCCCTTCATTGCTTGGGTTATGCCATACCCAGCGTCTAGACGGCTCGTTTAACCCAAACGTGTTTGCTACTACCAGCTTATTGCATCGTGCAAATTCTAGGAGTCTGAGGCCCAGGTCATTGGTTTCTTTGTTTCCGTATGGGCTACATGTTTCCATCCAGTCGTGGACTGCATCTTCTCCAATTTTCGAATTCCAATCCCACTAAACTACTAATATGTCTTTTTTGGCGTTTCGGTTACCAGACTCTGAAGTTGATCATGGAATGCCTCTATTTCACAATCTTCGTAGTCTGCAGTGGGTCCGTAGCACTGTATTATAGTAATATTAAACGGTGCTGCCTTTAGCCGTAAGATGATAAAACGGCTAGATATTTGGCGGCAACCCAATATGCATCTGGCTGTGTCTTTATGTACCAGTATCCCCACTCCGTGTAAATGTTTGTCCTCCCTGCCGCTGAAGTAGAACTTGTGGCCCTCCTCCGTGGTAAACTCTCCAAAGCTTTTCAATCGAGCCACGCATATACCAAGGATGTTCCACCGGTAGTTCTCCATCTCGTGCGTTAGCTCATTGATTTTGCCACATGGGTTCAGTGTTCTAACATTCCACGTACCTATTGTGAGCTTGTCTTTCCTCGGTTTGATGGTTCCACCAGTAGCACACTTATCACCTCCGACCTAGTGTGGGACGGCAGGCGAGGTCATTGTTAACCTGGGCTGCTACCAGCCGGTATATTTGATTGTGGTTGTGTCTTCATGGGTGAATCTTGGGCGGTTGTCTCTTGGCGCAGCCCGTCTCCTCTCCACGCCGGTGCGGGCGAACATCTGCATCTGACCTGGAGGAGCCCATCTCCACAAGCGAGCCATTGCCTCGTTTGCTTACAGCCTCGATGCCCTAATTTCCCAGTGTGCACCACCTGAGGTGAGGTTGACTTGTGTGTTCACTTTATCGGCAGGCTACTCATTTCACTTTTCGCCCCTCAGAAGAAGAACTAGTCGACCCCGACATCGCTGGGTTGCGATGACGAGCGCAAAACACACCATTGCACACTGAGGGGATATAGAAAGAGACCACGATCTGGTTATGATGACTATGCGTCTGCGATCGAAGGGAGTCGCAAAGAAGGATGTGACTAGACTAAAGTTTGACCTGGACAAACTAAAAGTCCCCAAAATCATCGAAGTGTTCCAATCAAGGGTAGGAGGGAGATTTGCTCCACTGTTGGCTCTCAGAGAGAGATTGAATAATGTTACAGTAACATAGTCTCTTATTAACGCAGCTCTCATAGATACTGCAACAGAGATCGTGGGATGCCACCAAACAAAAAAGAAGCTATTGGTGACCAAAGAGATTCTAGACCTTTGTGATAGAAGAAGGTCACTGAAAAACCAAAATCACCCACCTGATGAGGTCGGCAGATATATAGAGGTCTTGACATTCATCGCAGAATGCAGGCAGTGTAGTGTATGGTGACACAAGTGTGGCAAATGTAAGCTCCGGCGATGGTCCACCCGAATTGCTGCATCAATTTTAGCGAAGGCATCTTCAGACGCAACAATATGAGCCTGACCTGATCTCGGAAGATTATTCGTTAACTTACGTCCTTCTTTAAACATCGTTGTTCAGTTCTTTACTGTTATCTTCGACACACTTTTGTCACTATACACTATCTGCATTCTGCAATTAATGTCAACTGGTCGAAATCCTTCAGCTGTTGGAAACCAAATCACCGCTCGCTGATCAACTCTGGGCCATTTCCGTATTACACCCGCCATGTTTTCAACGGTCTTCCGAGGAAACTATGAGTTGGAGGATAATGCAATTTTGCAAACTTGACAGCTGGTATGTGCTGTTTACATCAGAAGTGACGTAATTATGCGCATAATAAGTATGTTCACTTGTTGCAGTTCTTCCAGTTTCATTTGAACACGCCTCATAGAAGATTTTGGTCCGGCATGGTATTCCAAGACAGAAGACAAAGACAAGTTTAGACGACGCTTGGCTACCTGACATAGGGCACATGATGTGACTGAATGAACATCAGAATTACAGTATTACAGGATACTTCTCTGATCTTGCGGTTATCATAAAAGTGAATGTAAAACACGAGTAATAGAGAACATATCGACCGTCAAAAGAAATAAGCTCCAGACAAGCAGCCAAATATACCAGTTACATACTAGCAGAAGAAAAGGATAATCCAGTCAGAGAGCCAACAACATTAACACCATAATATAAACTGACAAGAGCGAACTATTGTGTTACACCTCAGAACAACACACAATTGACTCCCCGGGCGCATGTACATAAATCTGAAGATTTGCAACTCAGTCATGTGTACATGGGGTCAGGTACCACAGACTGCAGAGCACATACTACAGAGCTGTCCCAAATATGGTATACTGAGGCAAATTCACTGGCTCATAAAAACCACAATGAAAGAGAAAATGTATGAATCTATATGTGAACTTGAGAGACGCTTGGTCGGAATTACTCTCCGGAACCAATGTATGCAAGGTCTCCACACTTCTGACATAAGATGATTGCCCATGGTGGAGGATGCGTTAATCCATGCAGACAAGGCAAAACATAAATGGGCAGGTCAAGTGTTACGATGTAAAGATGGCTGGTGGAGCACATCGACAGCAGTCTGGTACCCAGGGGCAAGAAGAGATGCGGGGAAGATCTCTAATGCGTTGGTCAGACTCCCTTGCTGCCGAGATGCCTCTAGAGGAGTAATTACCACTTACTGGACTTCCGTGGCCCAAGACAGGGTCCGCTGGAGACAAAGTTGGGACCCTGAGGAACGAGCCAAAAAGATCATGATATGTGAGCTACACAAGATTGAAGTTTTACAAGAAACAACGGGGAGTAAGACTGACGTCTGGTCAGGAAAAATATACTGATCAGACATGTTAGTCAGGGTCAGGCAAAACATACTGGCCAAGACCCTCACCTCGGCTTCCAAGTAGCTCTCTATGGAAACGGACTGTTTTCATGGCAGCCTGACTAGCGAGGTGAGGGATCGAGGTGATTCCCGTAGTACTGAGTGACCCGCAGTTGAAGCCAAGCATAGCACAACCGCCTGGAGGACCCCGGTCTACCTTCATCAACACGCTCGGGATGTAAGGAAAGCTACTACAACCCAACATGTAACATCTTTTTCAGGGCGCACAAAAGAATAACCTACTCATTGTGGACATTCGCAAACAACAACAAGAAACAATATTACCGTAAGACATTATATTTTCAAGAGAACAAAAGAAGAAGCAGAATGTACTTCTATCATAAAGAAGTCTCGTTTTGACATTTGCTCTTGGTTCCCATGTATGATTTAGATATGTATAGAAAGTTCCTTAGCAGATCCATACTTGTAAGCAGTCCCAATAACTAACTCTCTATTTGTCAACATTCTCTTATTTTCACAATCAATTGCTCTGCGGTGACTTGTCAGCTGACCCCACTGCTAAACACCTGATAATTAGTTTGGCTACAAAGCAACAGCTGATAAACTATATTTATTCCAACTCTGTGCTACAAGTGCCAAACATGGACTCTGTCCAGGGCGCGAGAGCAGACATTCGACTTGTGAAATGAAGTTTTTGAGGAAGGTCATCGGTGTTACCAGAAGAGACAGAATGCGGAATGACGACATTCGAAGTATGGTCGGCACTACGGCTTGTGTCGAATACATTTCCAGGCAGAAAATAAGTTGGTTTGGTGATCTCATGAGAATGCACCCTCATCAACGTCCACTCATGGCTTACAACGCTGGTAGATCTGGCTACGTGGATATGGGCGAACGCAAGGCAGGTGGATAAATGACATTAGAGTGATTGTGCAGTGACAAGGGCTTACATTGACCGACGCAACGCACTTGGCGCAACAATAGTCTCCTCTGGGCTGGCTCCTTTTCCTCTCTATTCTTACCTCACTCTGTTTCATTTGACTCTGTCCCACAGTCACACCCTTGCACAACCTTCACACCCACCCTCATGGTGAGGCCTTTCCATTGCACTTTGGTTGGGCTAGCTTCTGAGGGCGCACAAACCTAGAATAGGTACATACATGCATCCAAGCACTGGTTTATGCGTCCTGATATCGTCCAATAGACTACGGTCTGGGGTGGAAAATGGCGCGCCTCCGCCAGTAGAAACCAGTGAGGCAAACATCTAAGCAGCAACAACAAACGCACTGGAGCAGGATATACGACTTAAGCTCCACACAGCGCTCAACGGCACTAGTGGAAAGAAAGAAGGAAACAAAATTGCGTCTGTTCAGTCTTCTCTTGTCTTATCCACTTGTGCACGAGACGACGTTGGGAACCGTTGTCTGCTGTCCATGACCAGACCCATTGCTGGAGTAGTCGTCATTCCATGACGATTTGGAATATCCTCAACCTTTCCTATCCATCTAGTTCTCGGTCGACCATTGTTGCGAAAACCTGATCGTCGTGCACTATATAACTGGTTGTATACAGACTCTGCATGGTCTTCTAAACCAGTATAAAGACGTTGAGTTATATGTGATCTGGTGTAGTTGGTCAGGCTGCATTCGCAGTAGGGACCGAACCACTTCATTCTCTTCTCATTAATATATTCAGTGCATGGTCTTGTTTCAATAATGTTTCACATTTCTACATTGCGTATACTGACTTTCCTAGTTTAGCAGTTACGTTGATTGTTTTCCAGAGGCATCACATCTCACATGTTGTGACCTTCCTCTCTACAGATTATGTTATAGTCCACGTTTGGCACTGGTAACACAACGTTCGCATGAATATACTGTTGATCAGTATTCTTTTTGTGGACATGTTTATGTTATGGTTTTACAATAATGGTAACAACTGGCATGCACTTATACTTATAACAATTAAACTTATATACGGTCACACACTTCACATGTTAATTTTAACTTAATTCAGAACACATCTGTTTCAATAACCAATATGATGACAAATTGTATGCGCGTTTCAAACATTGTCTGTAAATTTTACTTAGACTATATTTTTATTTTTATTTTTATTTTTTTTTTGCTTTTCAAAAGTGAGTTCAATCCCAAAACGACTATTTGACATCCGTCAGACTACTAATTTTGCGACACAATTGACAAAAGCGTCCGTCGTTACGGGTTGGTTCGATTCCCTAACACATTTTTAGAAATGTAACTACCGTATTATTTTAACTCTTCATCGTGAAGACCTACTGATAATTTATAAGAATATATGCTCTGTTTAAGACCTAAGTCTTTAACAAGACGCGATTATATGCACCGCGTGTGCTTACATTGCAATTCATCATCTGTGTTCATTGGCCTTGAAAGCAAATGTCAGAAATAGGACTCCCATTACGACTACAAATGCGCAAGCGCGTTCCTTATAACAACCGTTGTCAACAACATGGCGTATTGGATTAATTATTGAGTATGTACAAGGGTTTTTCGAGTGAGATAAGGTAATTAGTGACACCAGTTGATTTAATCAGTTAGAATAATGAAACATCTATAAAGTTAGCAAATGTATCGCTTTCAGTAATCCTCTCGCACGATCTGTGATGGCGTAAATTGCAAATGCACTAGTTTAACTCCATAATTTCAAAATTTCAAGTTTGAAATCAAGATTAGTATTTAGATTGAAGTCAGAAGTAAATAAAGAAAGGATGTTTATTGTACAACACTTTCATCATTATTATTCTCCTGATTTCTCAGCAAATGATAAATAAGGATTGAACACTTGGTTTTTGCATTTCTATTGAGCAGTAGTTGTAATTGATGATTTAACCTTGATTATTTATACTGTTTAGCAGATTGTACAGATTATATATAAGTATAATACAACCAGTTTATTCCACTTTAAAAATGACTGTGATCATTCAATCTATTCTTGAATGCATTAATTTACCCTGCCTCCACTACATCCTGTGGCAATGCATTCCAAGCATTCACCACTCTCTGACTGAAAAAATGTTTCTTAATATCCATTCCGGACCTGCCTTTACATAATTTGAAGCTTTGCTCTCTAGTTCTTGTAGTCTTGATTAATTTATAAACCTGTATTGTTTCCTCGAATTCTTCTCTTTTCCAGACACTGCAGACCAGTTTTTCTAAGTCTCTCCTCATAACTATAATTCTGGAATCCCACGATCATTTTTGTAGCTCTTCTTTGTATCCTTTCTAGCATGTCTATATCTACTCTGTGATAAGGACTCCACGCCTGAATACAGTACTCCAATTTAGGACTCACCAATGATTTATATAGTTTGACTATCACTTCCTTGCTTCGATGTGTAATGTTTCTTAATGTGTAATGTTGCATTACATAAACCTTTTTCATAGCCAGCTGGACTTGCTCTCGCACCTTACATGTATGATCTATTATAACAACTAGGTATCTTTCCTTTTCTATCTGTCTAATATTGTTCTCCCATCGTGTATTTAGGTTTCATATTTGATCTTCCCATGTGAATGACTGCACATTTGTCTACATTCAAATCCGTCTGCCACAGCTTACAGACCATTTATGAATAGTAGCTAAATCTGATCTCAATAGATCCATCCACCTCTGCTGGAGAAGAGACACTGCTACATAATTTTGTGTAATCCGCAAATTTTGCAATCATAGATGCAATATCATTATTCAAATAATTTATATATATGAAGAAAAAAACTGGTCCCAATACTAATCCTTGTGGCACTCTACTTATAACATCACACCAGTCAGAGTACTCCTTATCTATGCTTACTTTCTGTTTTCTGCCTGTTAACCAATTTTCTATCCAATTGGCAATTCCTCCACTAATACCATGTGATTTCAATTTCCGAAACGATTTATTGTTATTCGCTGTCGTCTTGATCCATAATTAATATTATTATGATTAGTTACGTTTAGAAAATGTAGGTCTAAACAAAATGTTAGGAATTATATACCATATAGGGGGACGGCGTGGCCTAGTGGTTAAGTGGCACGGCTCACGACCCTAAGGTGCTGGGTCGATCCCCATCACAGCACTGGTCGTTACCCCGGGGAAGCAAACCCTTAGACAATGCAGGAGGAAGCAGACCCTTACAGAAAATGCGGGCTGAAGTCGGATGCACTGGGCCGACAGGTGCAAAATAAAAACACAGTGCAACGCACACCGCCTTAGGGATTAGAGAAAATAAGGCGAACGCAAAAAAAATAAAAAATAAAATATACCATATAGGAAACAATTGTAATTAGGTGCAGGCGAATTTCTTTATTGTTTTTGTGAGTAAACTCACCTTCATGAATATCGTGTGAAATTAAGTTGTAAAATGCGACTAAAGAAGTTTGCTCCAAGGGTATCAACTTCATCATTAAAACGAATTGCTTAAGAATCTACATTTGCAACTGCACATAGTGCTGTAATGCAGGGTTCCTATAAGGGCCAAACTAAAGTGTGCAATTTATTATTTGGAAGAAGAAAAACGTGAAAAGATAAATGTGGAATTAAATCTATAAAGACTAAAATTAATAAATACAAATTCTGAATGAACACATTTGATTTACAGAATTCATAATCTACATTACGTCAACATGCCATGCTAATGTGCCATTGTCAATTTATTATGTCAGAAATCATCAGTACTAAGTGAAACAAGATTAGCTGGTTGTATACAGACTCTGCAGGGTCTTCTAAACCAGTATAAAGACGTTAAGTTAAGTTAAGTTAAGTTAATAGTAAATTATCACCTATTTTATTTGTATCAAGTGGCACAAAATATAAAAGCTGTTCAATCAAATTCACTCAGGACTGAAGATGCAAAACAGTGAATGAGCTGATAGCAGCAAGCGACTCATAGCAGACTGCTTGCATCAGGGTCAGCAAACAGAACCGATCAAGACACTATTCTACCTCCAAGTGGTGACCCTGGAAACGGGCTGCTCTAGTGTAGTCTGGCTAAGAAAATAGGGATCACAGTGGGAAGCAAACCAGGTACTCACAAAAGCCAGCTGAAATTGGATGTGTTGGTCCAAAAAGTTGCAGATATCTCAGCCATGCTGTAAACTAAAACACACCGTCCTTTTGCATGACAAATGTTGAAGAGGAAAAGAAGAAAAATTCAGTTTAAGATTGTCTCTCATATCTTCCTTATATATATATATATATCTAAAAGGAAGATATGAGAGACAATCTTAAACTGAATTTTTCTTCAGCTGCTGCAATAGAGAAAGTGTCCAATCTATAAATAAATGCTTTTCGTTTGTTTCACAGAATCATAAGATGAGTGCTCACATAAGTGACGACGAAGGCAGCAGAAGTAATGGTGAGGAGCAAACAATGGATAATAAAGCTGAAGAGGAGATTGAGGATGAAACAGAAAGGGATGAAGATAAATCAGAAGAGGAAGATCTGTCAGAAGCAGAGATAACTGAAGATGAGGAAAATGAAGATGAAAATATTGAAGGTGGAGACCGTTTTAAGATGATGTTAGATGTAGAGGATTACGTGCCAGTAATTTCGGCACTCCCACCACGAGTTGTCAAACAAGAAAATCAGTTTGAAGTATCATCCAGTCCTGCTTTTCAGAGTCTCGATATGGTATGTTGATTCACTCATTGTTCTTACACAATCTTGATATGGTATGTTGATTCACTCATTGTTCTTACACAATCTTGATATGGTATGTGGATTCACTCATCATTCTTATATAATCTTGATATGGTATGTTGATTCACTAATCATTCTTAAATAATCTTGATATGGTATGTTGATTCACTAATCATTCTTACACAATCTTGATATGGTATGTTGATTCACTAATCATTCTTACACAATCTTGATATGGTATATTGACAACATCCTGCTTCTTGCAAAGTCCTGTTCAGGGCTTGGTAGTGGGAGATTGAAAATAACAGTTCTTCTGGTCTATTTAACAACACATGTGAAAACTATCTTTTTCTTTTCATTGTTATTATTTGCGATCCTGATTAGTATAAACTGTTCCAGTACTGTTCCACTGCTCAAAAATATGATTGTAATGTCAATTTAATTATACATTGCTCAGGAAGTATAGTGTAAATTTGATTAATTTATGAATCTTACAGTATCATGAAGAACACATCATACAGTGGTTTGATCCTATCATTTGGATGGGAAAGAACTGTACAGTTTAAGTTATTAATAACAGAATAAGTTTATATAAGCTACATTCTTAGTGTAATAAAATGTTTGCATGTCTATTTAACTCTCTATGTAGTGTGTGTAGATTGAGTGTCAGTGACTTTGTGTCGGTGAATTTACTGTTGTATTTTGATATTTCTGACTTTTGAATCAGTACTTTTAGTATATTTTCTTTATTTTTTAGAAGCGAGGGGGAAAGGAAGAAAGAAAAAGTTAGGTGTTCCTTGCTTTTGGCTGTCACCAGTCTATCTGCAAGGTAGCAAGTGATTTTGTTCTTTTCTTAAATGAACTGCCTTCCTTGCTAATGAATCTCATCTACCTGGGTTATCTTTGGCTTCTCCAGTAGTGTTTGGTAAGCAAGTATGTCATTTACAATGCAGCAGGTGGTTTGGAGTCTCAGTTTTCAATCTCCTGCATGACCTACTTTTCTGCTGGCGAGTCTCATTTACTAAAAGCACCTGGTTTTCAGTGGCTGATTCCCCCATATCTTTCCTAGTTTATGAAAGTCTGCCATGAGATGGCCAGGGATTGAACATTTTTGTCAGACTGTATAAGACACACACCTTGGGGAATTCTTCTTCTTCTTCTGTGTTTATCCTGAAAAGGAGGTTGTGACATTGTGTCGTACTTTACAGCAAGGCTGGGATATTTGTGTCTTTCAGCCCGACTCTTCTGATTTCAACTGACATTTTTGGGTACAGGATTGCCTTCCCATTGTTATTCCTATCCTCTTAGCCAGACTACACAAATGTAGTCTGTTTTCAGGGCCATCATGTGGAGATGGAATATAGTCTTGGTCAGCTTTGGTTCACTGACCCTGATGCAGGGTCTTCCGCAAATTCACTGCTGGTTAGGACACCATTTGGGACCATAATGTGATCTCATCATCAAGTGATTCCATCATATAAATGGTAATCCACAATACCATTAGCATCAGCTATGTGATAGAATAGCCTTGCATGAGTTACATTTCATAGCGTAAGAAATGGGAATGGTGTGGGCTAGTGGTTAAGTGACATGGCTCACAACCGAAGGTGCTGGGTTTGATCCCCATCACAGCACTGGCCGTTACCTCGGGGAAGCAAACCCTTAGAAAATGCAGGAGGAAGCAGACCCTTACATAAAATGCATGCTGAAGTTGGATACACCTGGCCGCTAGGAGCAAAATGAAAACCATAGTGATAAACATTAAAAGTGATGTTCTCATGGCCCTACAGCTTTTATCAGCCACCCAAATGCCCACCACTGAGATGGAGAGATGGCTTGAGTAAAGTTATTGGTCCAAAATGAAACTATAAAGCACACCTGCAGTAGTACAGTAGTTAGTGCACTGCAATCCAAGCCAGGCGATCAGTGTTCATTCTTCAGTTAGTGCAGTATTTTTTTCCGACCGCAAACCGGCTCCTGTGGTCGACCCAGCACAGAAATTAAGTTCCAGAAATAATCTGGAAAGTGAAGGCAGCCAACGTGATGCTGACCACATTGTCCATATATATGTGCCTTTTTTTTTTTCAAAGCATACGACTGAAATAGTGCAAACAACATTTGGCTACTTGGCGTCGGACACTAGCTCTGCCTGATGGAATACGAGAATTACAGATTACACATATTTCACAGGGGTTCCTACATAAGTGCTAGTTAAGTAATTCTCTGTGTAGCATTTTGTTCTTGGTTGTGCGTGAATTATATTGTATCTCATTTTATAGCTCTACTCTGATATCACATTTTATAGATCTATTTTTAAATTTAATTGTATAGACCTATTTTTATATATGACATTTTATAAATCTATTTTAATATCACATTTTATGAATCTACTTTGATATCTGCGCCTTTTTGCCTGGCACATCTTCTTATGGCAAATCTTTTGGCAGTAAGAACCTTTTGCATAACTGAAAACATTATGCTCTGCCATCATATATGGTTACTTTATTTTTCAGCTTTTTCAAGAAGGAAAACTTACAGGTACCAAAGTTGCATTCCTTAAAGCTAAATATACTGATCTGCATGAAACCCTTCAGAGGTAAGGCAAGTTCAGATTTTTCTCATTATTGCTATTATTGTCATATCTCATTCTAGATCCATGATCTTAACTACTAAAGTCTTGTGATTTTCAGTCAATCCTTTCAAGCTGTGGAAATCCACAATCATATACACCAGTGGGATCAAGATGTTGAGCAGCACATGAGCTGCAGTGGTCAGTGACCCATAGCTGATTGCTAATGTCAGGGCTAGCAAACCAGAGCTGCCAAGACCCTTGTACACCTCCACTCGGTGATCCTGGATAACAGACTGCAGCAGGGTAGACTGGCTAAGGAGAAGGGATTGAAGAGGGAATGCTAACCCGGTACTAAAAAAATGCTTGCTGAACTCGGATGTGTTGGACCGAAAGGTGCAAATATCGCAGTCAAGCTGTAAACTACAACACAACGCATTCCATTCTCTGGACTACATTCTGCTACTTAAGCCCTTTCAAGGTTTGGTAGCGGGAGATTGAGAACGAGCGAAGCCAAGCCATATACATCAATCATCATTGCACATACTGATTTGATCTAGTCTGCAGACTTTCACCACCAGATGTCTCCATTACATCAGATCTGAAAACAGAAACAGATATATGGCAAATAACCTAACAACTATTAAAGCAGGTCAAAGTAAAGGATAGCAAGTGATGGATATGATGCATATTCAGAAAGTGATGGATGGAACATTTTCAGAAAGTGATGGATGGAACAGATTCAGAAAGTGATGGATGGAACAGATTCAGAAAGTGATGAATGGGACAGATTCAGAAAGTGATGGATAGGACACAGATTCAGAAAGTGATGGGTAGGACACAGATTCAGAAAGTGATGGATAGAACACAGATTCAGAAAGTGATGGATAGGACACAGATTCAGAAAGTGATGGATAGAACACAGATTCAGAAAGTGATGGATAGAACACAGATTCAGAAAGTGATGGATAGGACACAGATTCAGAAAGTGATGGATAGAACACAGATTCAGAAAGTGATGGATAGGACACAGATTCAGAAAGTGATGGATAGGACACAGATTCAGAAAGTGATGGATAGAACACAGATTCAGAAAGTGATGGATAGAACACAGATTCAGAAAGTGATGATATCACACACCTTCAGAAAGAAACCCTCCAATATTGCCAGACTTTCCTTGAATTGGAACCAACGAGGGAGAGAATTTTTGTAATCTAATGAACACCTGAGTGTTACTGGGATTCTAAACGGGAGCAAGGGGAGCACTATAACCTGCCATAAAAGATCCCGTCACGCCATCCGTCACATAGGAAACATGGTGTTAATCCCATATTATTTTGTAACCAACGGCATATAGTGGATGATGTGGCCAGCATCATGCCGGCCACCTTTACTTCCCATATTTTTCTGGTACCCAATTTCTGTGGCGGGGCCGACCACAGGGGCCAGTTTGTGATTAGAAAAAAATCCAGCACCGACTAAGAATTGCACCCTAATCGGCTAACTGTGAAGCCAGTGCACTAACCAGTGTGCTACCACGACCCCCCTGTAACCTGCCATTCATATCATAAAAGATGACTGAGGAAGACTAGACACATGACTGGGTACTAAACAATTTTTAATGAATCAATTTTTCACATTACTAAACAATTTTACATTGATTAATTATCCTCAATTCTAAAAATGTTTTCATGAATTGATTCCAACATGGATCACTCGATATGCTTTTTTACATTTCCTCACTAAGTTCGGAACCGCGTAGTATAGTGGTTAGTGAGCTGGCTTTGCATCTGAGTGGTCCTGGGTTCATTCCCCAGTTGAGGCGGAAATGTTTGGTCAACCCAGCCTTAAATGGGAAGTAAAAGCAGCAAGGAAGAGGAGATGGCTACCGCCCTCATATAGCCGCGCCTTTGAAATGTGAGATCGCTAACGCCTCACATCCCTACGGCAGTAATGCTATGGGTTACTTTACTTTACTTTACACTAAGTTCAGTTACCATGAGGTTAAAATAAAACTTGCTGGTTAACCAAGTAGGAACTCTATGGATATGAATAGGGCCACTGCAATCTTTCAAAGATGGTCATAAATGGTGACTAAAAAGGGTTGTGTTTGAGGCTAGCAACTGAATCATGTAAAATTTGTATCGTATTACTGTGTTCAGTGTCGAGAACGTTAAAAAATCCTTGGCAGTTAGAAATAAAAACACAGTGGTTTAATGGTTGACAAAATCCAAGTTAAAAATCAAGGACTAGTAAGTCATAGGAAGTTAAAATACCTACTGTGGATAGCTGATAGCCTTTGGCTACCTGGCAACAGACATTAACATTCCTGTTTGAATACCAGTATTCCAAAAGTAATAGGATGCAATTTATAAAAATTGTACTATAATTATTTTTAGACCTACCGAAAGTCGGGGTCCACCTCTGTGTTAAAGGTTAGGAGAATGATGTGGTTCACTGCTTAGAAGTTTGAATGTGTAGCAATCTATTCTCAACAGGACAAGGGACAGAGAGGCTAAGTTGTTGCAAGATGCCAAAAATTTTACAAATGAGTTGGATCGTCAGAGAATTGAGCTTGAAAATGGAGACAACTTTCCAGAGAACTCAAACACAGAAGTGTCCAAGATGAGAGAGCAACTACTCAAGTACCACAATGAGCTTGCCCAAACAGAAGAAAAACAGTACCAATTGGAGTACAAGATTGAATGGTAAGATCTTTGCAAATTTATGAGTTATTTTTAATACTCTTTCATCTTCTTCTTCTTTGGCATTTGCCTGAGAAGGATGTTATGTCATAGTTTACAGCGAGGCTGTGATATCTGTGACTTTCGGCCCTACACATCCTGTTTCAGCTGGCTTTTTTTTTATATCAGTTTTATCGTCCCATTGAGATCCTTATTCTCTTAGCCAGCCTACATTAGTGCAGTCTGTTTCCAGGGCCGCTTGAAGGCGGAATAGAGTCTTGGTTAGCTCTAGTTTGTTGACCCTGATACAAGCAGCCAGCTATGAGTCACTGGCTGCTGTCAACTCATTTGCTATGCTGCATCTTTCATCATCATCATCATCAGTCCCGTAACCTGAAAGGTCATTGGGGCATCAGTACTGCAAATTGTTGGACCAGTTCCCGTCACTCCACTCGGTTTTGTGCCAGGATATTTGGACCTTTCCATCCACTCTCTGATGTTGTCTTCTCAATCTATGTTTCTGCCTCTCTCTCTCTCTCTCTCTCTCTCTCTTACTTTTCCCAGGCACAGTACTTTTCAGGGCGGTCTTGGTCAACCTAGACGATTATAAAACATGCCCGTACCATGTGAGATTGCATGCTTTTACCATCCTCAGTAGGTCTTTATATTGGTCAACCTCTCTCTTAATGGTGCCTGAACTGCCTTATTCGTGACATTGTCTATATACGAAATGCCAAGGATTCGACGCAAACATCTCATCTGCATTGCACACATTCTTCACTCTAGAACCGCTGTCAGAATCCAAGTTTCACACGGGTAAAGGTACACAGAAATACATGTAAATCAACCACTCAAATACATTCCAGAATGCATTTACTATTTTTTACATATGAAAATGAAAATGGCTGTAGTTGTTTCATTATAAAAAATCAGTATAAAAAAATTATGTTTTCCACTGTGGTTCAAAATTTTAAGAAATCAATTGTTAATTGCTAACATTTTGTAAAAGTTTGTGTGTTATAAAGCTAGCCTATAAATTTCAGGCCAGTATTTTCGCCAACCACCGTTTCTCTACTTTCTCATACCAAAAACAATGGAGTGTACATGTTTTTCATCTGCTGTTTTTTTCTTCTGTAGTCAATTTACTGGCAAAGCACCAACAAAAGTAAAAGTCTTGAGAGCCTGTGTTTTTCCTGTGGCAACGTATGGCTACGAAACATGGACAATTACCAAAACTTCTAGACAAAGAATCAAATCCTTCGAGTCAAAATGTTACAGAAAGATACTCAGAATACCATGGACAGAGAAAAAGACAAATGTAAACATTCAGCAAGAGTTGGGCATAAAGGAGAACGGGTTTATCAATTCCATTATGGCCAGAAAATGTAAATACTTTGGTCACATCAAGAGACACAACGGTCTTGAGAGAACAGTGATTGTAGGTATGGTGCCAGGCAAAAGAGGCAGGGAAGAAAAGCAAGAAAACAATGGCACCAAGATATCCAGGAATGCCTGGGTATGACTGTGGCGGAGGCTGGAGTTTTGGCAAGGGAAAGAGTTTCTTTCAGACAGACTGTGATGGGAGCGACGTTCTATAAAAGACATGCTACATGATGATGAGTCTATTTACTTACATACATACTTGGGGAGGAAAACTAACGTCTGGTCAGGCAACATGTTAGTCAAGGTTGGACAAAACATACTGGCCAAAACCCTCACCTCTGCTTTCTAGTAGCCCTCCCTGTAAATGGTCTGTTTTCATGGCAGCCTGGCTAACGATGTGAGGGATCGACATAGTAGTGAGTGATTCGCAGATGATGCAAATCATAGCACAACCGCCTGGAGGATCCCAGTCCACCTTCATCAGCACGCTCAGGATGTGAAGAAAGCTACTGTAACCCGCCACTTAATGTTCTTTTCAGGTCGCACAAAAGAGTTACCTACTCATTGTGGACATTCGCAAACAACAACAACATACATACTTACGTACAACTTAACATACATACTCACGTACAACTTACTTACTTTTAAAATTAAAAGTTATTGTCTATCGTGATTGATGATGCCCACAACATCAGACAACTTTGTCTTAATAATATGATGTGCGCTGTTTAGATTATAAGGAGGGGGAGAATGCGTTAAGTCATCAATCTCACTCTTATCCCGAGTTACCTTGGATCAGTGGCAAGACTATTGGTCGAGACGACTGGAGGTAACTCAGGAAACAAAGCTCTCTGGTCTTACTTCCTGTGAGACCAGGGGTCGCTTAAAACTTGTGGGATTCGATCGCCCACAGTTTCCGTTCATTGCTGTGAGAGGCGAGTGCCTTAACCTCTTGACTACTTACATACTTGCATTACTTTATCTTTTCTGTCCACGTGTGCTCTCCTCTAGTATGGGGTAATTTTGTCTGGCGTGCAGATTTTAATTGAGTATAAGTTAGTACATGGTTTTATCCTAGCCTGATGTACAATTTTGTACACAATTGTTTACTTGTCTGGTGTACAAATTTTATTCTAGTACAAATTGACAAGTTTGTATATAATTTGTCACTGGTCTGGTGTACAGATTTTATTCTAGAACAAATTGACAAGTTTGTGCATAATTTGTCACTGGTCTGGTGTACAGATTTTATTCTAGTACAAATTGACAAGTTTGTACATAATTTGTCACTGGTCTGGTGTACGTGTTTCTGTTAAATGAAACTGACAATTACAAAATTTCATGGTGTGAATTAATGTACAGTTTATAATTCGTTGTTTGATTACCATGGCTACTGACCCATCATTTGCTTGTCACTCTGTTTTCCAGCTTGCAAGAGGAAAAGAAAATTGTAGAAAGAGAGAGCAACAGACTTCCAAAACAAGGGGTGAGAACTCTGATAGCAGAAGATGTTAAGTTGATGAATATATTGATTCCCTTAGTAATGATACCGTTTTTGTATTTTTGTAATTGACTAGGCTGTGTATATTTAATTGTGTATGTATTAGTACAAGTAGAGTACTGAGTGGTCTTGAGGTAAGACACAGGCCTTTGGTGCTGGAGATCGTGGATTCAAGTCAACTGGATTTTTTTCACGTTGACTTTCTTATATTTTCCCTGATCTCTGTGTTGTAATGATCGGATGACTGTGTGCAGTGTCGCACAAGTTAAAAAATTCCTCGGCAGTTGGAAATTGAAAAGAGTAGGCTTAACGCCCACTGCCTGGACAAAATTCAAAATTTTGTTAAAAATTTACCCAATCTATTACGGGATCCTCGTCGGTGCTAGAGAGTTCATACATTGTGCTGAGATTCTACAAAAAATATGGATAATAACATAGCACTTATGGGTTAAACCGTGTGCAATGACGTTGATTCTTCAACTAAACTAAACTAAACAGTAGTACAAGTTTGGGGAGAGGAGACTTGAGGTCTGGTCAGGCAAAACATACTGATGAGACATGTTAGTCAGGGTCAGGTGAAATATACTGATGAGACATGTTAGTCAGGTCAGGTGAAATATACTGATGAGACATGTTAGTCAGGGTCAGGTGAAATATACTGATGAGACATGTTAGTCAGGGTCAGGTGAAATAAACTGATGAGACATGTTAGTCAGGTCAGGTGAAATATACTGATGAGACATGTTAGTCAGGGTCAGGTGAAATATACTGATGAGACATGTTAGTCAGGGTCAGGTGAAATATACGGCCCAGACCCCCCACCTTGACTTCCATGTAGTCCTTCCTGGAAAAAGGTTGTTCTTCTTAGCAGTCTCGTAAATGAGATGTAGAATCAACGTGATCCCCGTAGCAGTGAGCAGCACACAGATGAGCCAAGCATAGCACAACCACCTGGAGGACCCCAGTCCACCTTCACCAGCATGCTCAAAATGTAAGGAAAGCTACTACAACCTGTCACTAAATGTCCTTTTCAGGGCAAACAAAAGAGTAGACCCACTCATTGTGGACATTCACTACAACAACATGGATACTCCCAGAGGGAGCAAGTTAATGTAAATGAAACTGGTTGTATACAGACTCTGGAGAGTCTTCTATACCAGTATAAAGAAGTTAAGTTAACATCAGTCATAGACTAAGGATCTTTTAAGAGAAGAAGAGTATTAGTACAGATATTGGTATTGTTGTTTGTCGTAATTTATTAACTTAACGTCTTTATACTGGTTTAGAAGACTGCAGAGTCTGTACACAACTAGTTTCTATTACATTCATATCTACTACTATGGGGATGGCGTGGCCTAGTGGTTAAGTGGCACGGCTCACAACCAGAAGGTGCTGGGTTCGATCCCCATCACAGCACCGGCCGTTACCCCGGGGAAGCAAACCCTTAGAAAATGCAGGAGGAAGCAGACCCTTACATAAAATGCACGCTGAAGTCGGATGCACTGGGCCGACAGGCACAAAATAAAAACCACAGTGTAACGCACACACGCCTTGGGGAATATATAAATAAGGCGAACGCAAAAACAAAAAAAAACAAAAAAAATATCTACTATAAATACCTATGCGCATCCAATAGATATCATGGTCAAACTGTTCATTATCCCATTCACGTAATATCACAAACGTTTTAAATAATGTGTATTTTATTTTTGTGTAGGAAGTTGAGAAGAAAATCAAGGAGCTACAGACTGGCATTGAAGAAATGAAAAGAGAAATTGTACAAAGACAGATTGAAACTAAAACTCTAAGAGAAGATCTAGATTCAACCCAACAGCTGACAGCAACAGACCAGAAAGCATATGAGAAACTAACAGATGAGCTGGAACAGTTGAAGGTAGGTGTGGTATTAAAGATTATATCTCATTTCCATGCTCTAAAAAATTGGTTATGGATACCATTAACAATTTAATCAAGCATAGCAATACATAAAGAACGCACAATGCATGTGCATGAATTGTGAGAAAACAAGTTATTCATTCTTGTATTCAGAAGCCAGGAAGTTATTTGCTCTTGTATATTGCAGACAGGAAGTTATTTGTTCTTATTTTGAGGAGCCAGGAAGTTATTTGTTCTTGTATTCAGGAGCCAGGAAGTTATTTGCTCTTGTTTTCAGGAGCCAGGAAGTTATTTGTTTTTGTATTCAGGAGCCAGGAAGTTATTTGTTCTTCGCTGCCATAGAGCTTGTCTAGTGTTGCCACTGGTGATGGCCACATGTGCTTTCTCTGATCCTCGTATGTCGGGCAGTTTTGCAGCAGATGTTCAGCGGTCATTTTCCCGATACCACAAGTGCATTCGTCAGTGCCACCTATCTTCAGTTTATTAAATAGGTGGTACCTCATTCTGTTGTGGCCTGTGCGGAGTCTGAAGACCACGACCTTATCTTTTCTGTTCAACTGGTAATAGGCATCGTTTTTTGTGTAGCCAGTATGTTCTGTTTCCCATTTGGCCATGTATAATTTAGCCCTAATAAGCCTTTTGGACTCTTCGTAGGTCACACTAGAATCTGGTTGTGGTAGTCTTGCACCTTCTTTTGCCAGTCTGTCTGCCTCCTCGTTACCTTGGATGTAACAGTGGGATGGAACCCACTGTACTACTACTCTTTTTGGTGCGGACTGCTGGCATAGTTGACAAAGTATTGCTCTTAAATCATTAAGTTCTGTATTTGTCTGGCTTTTTAGTGCTGTGACTATGGCCAGGGCATCTGCAAACAGGACTATCTGGCTGTCATTACTTTCGCCTGTCAGCATTGCTTCTACTGCAGCCCTCAGTGCCTCTGCCTCCGCTCTGAAATTGCTTGAGAATTTTCCAGTTGCCACTGACAGTGTTACTTTTCTACCATTTGGTAGGCTCAGGAATACCCCTGCCCCTCCGTTCTGTGTTGTGTTTGTTACAGAACCGTCTGTGTATGCATGGGTCCAGTCCATGCTTGGGTAGTTTTTCGTTATGTACCTCAGAGTTATGTCTCTTCTTCCTTTTTTAGTCTGGCTGTTATTGTTTCCAAGACTAGGTTGAAAGCCTCTCCATTCAATTCCACTGTGCTTCATGCTATGTCAAAATGCGTCTCTATTTGTAAAGGATGATATGTGCTACAGCGCTGAGACATGGACACATACAAATTCACTATAGGAGAAATTGAGAGTGACCCAGGCCTCTCTCTCTCTCTCTCTCTAGAGTGACCCAGGCCTCTCTCTCTCTCTCTCTCTAGAGTGACCCAGGCCTCTCTCTCTCTCTCTCTCTAGAGTGACCCAGGCCTCTCTCTCTCTCTCTCTAGAGTGACCCAGGCCTCTCTCTCTCTCTCTCTCTCTCTCTTGTTTGGTCGGAATCAATCTCCGGATCCAATGTATACAAAAGCTCCACAACTCTGACATACGACGATTGTCCCTGGTGAATGATGCAATAATCCGTGCTGACAATGCAAAACATAGATGGGCAGGTCACATGTTGCAACTAAACGATGGTCGATGGAGCATGGTAATAGCAATTTGGTACGCCCGAGGTAAAAAGAGACAGTGAGGAAGTCTTCCAATGCATTGGTCAGACTCCTTTGCTTTACACAACAACATCCGAGACCCCTCTGGAAGAGGTCTTACCATCCACTGGACTTCTGTGGCCCAAGACAGGGTCTCCTGGAGACAAAGTTTGGACCCGCAGCTACGCTGAGGAACGGGTCATCAAGATCAAGATTATATTTATATGTGTGTGTGTGTGTGTGTGTCAATATATAAAAAAAATTGTGTATGTGTGTGTAACACACACACACATCTATAAACAGACACACACACACACCCATTATCTGTTCTACTCAACCAGGCACAGCTGGTCCAGATAGGCACTCTACCGGGGCAGATGGCCAAAGAAGCTGATAAACTCTCCAGAAAGAAAAAGTGAGTTAAAAACGTAATGAGTTTAATGATTATAATCACTGAACAGTTTAAGACCTTTCTTTTTGTGTGTTTTTAACCTTTCACGCTCTAATTCTGATGATTGACCTTTCAGATACTAATTTTTTGTGTTGCCTCATTCACTCCAGAATTTTTGTCCTCGTCATAAAACTGCTACACAATATCACTCACCTGAGACCAATATCTTCAGTAATGTTCCATAAACATGTCATATTTTATATATTAAACTATTCACAATTAAATGATGATTAGAATGGAATATAAGAATCACATATGTGGGATGCAGTTTAGTGTAAAACTGATTACTATTTCATTAATGCCTAGTGTTGGCCTGTTTTTGTGCTTGTGATGAAGTGTAGAACAGGAAATGATGGATGGACAGTGTAAACGAGACCTACTGTAACATGGGAAAAGCCATCACTCGTGCAACGAGAGAGGCACCTTTTCTGGATAGAGACTGGCATTTTGACATAGACACAATGGCATCCCTTATAGATAGAGACTGGCATTTTGACATAGACACAATGGCATTCCTTATAGATAGAGGCTGGCATTTTGACATAGATCCAATGGCATCCCTTATAGATAGAGGCTGGCATTTTGACATAGACACAATGGCATCCCTTATAGATAGAGGCTGGCATTTTGACATAGACACAATGGCATCCCTTATAGAAAGAGACTGCCATTTTGATATAGACACAATGGCACTCCTAGATAGAGAATGGCATTTTGACATAGACACAATGGCACTCCTAGATAGAGACTGGCATTTTGACATAGACACAATGACACTCCTAGATACATACTGGCATTTTGACATAGACACAATGACACTCCTAGATACATACTGGCATTTTGACATAGACACAATGACACTCCTAGATACATACTGGCATTTTGACATAGACACAATGGCATCTTGTCTAGAAAGGGGCTAGTGTTTCGACCTAGACTCTTTCCCAAGTAGTTGTTTGTAGTTGTTGTTTTCGGAGGTACCCATACAGAGTTCTTCACACTTCACAACATTTTCTTTGTAGTAGGTTACAGTTGCACTTCTTACATTCTGAGGCATACTTGAGAAGGTGGACCTGTGTCCCCCTGGTTGTAGTGCAAATCAGGACAAAAAGTGGGGTCTTGGTCAGTATGTTTTACCTGGCCCTGATGTTAGTCTATCTTGTCCATAGATGACTACCTAGTTCACAGCAGGCACCAACAATTTCAATGATTTGGGCCAGCAAACTTTACCAGGATACGTTACAAGAAGAGAGGCTTGCCTGTTTGCAATTTTAAGAAAATAATTTTTGACTGATGATGGACTGGTCCTTCTCACATTGAAAGCCTCATATATGTGTGTACAGAAAGAAAGGGAAGCCTCATATATGTGTGTACAGAAAGAAAGGGAAGCCTCATATATGTGTGTACAGAAAGAAAGGGAAGCCTCATATATGTGTGTACAGAAAGAAAGGGAAGCCTCATATATGTGCGTACAGAAAGAAAGGGAAGCCTCATATATGTATGTACAGAAAGAAAGGGAAGCCTCATATATGTGTGTACAGAAAGAAAGGGAAGCCTCCTATATGTGTGTACAGAAAGAAAGGGAAGCCTCACATATGTGTGTACAGAAAGAAAGTTCAGTTCAGTTCATCCCATAACCCATCAGGTCATTGGGGCACATTGAAGACACTCCCACAATCCCACGCCATCTCTCTCTGTTTGCTGTTGCCTGTCGCGCCTCACCAGGACGAAGGTTTGACCACTCAGTGATATATTCTGTCCTTCTCTTCCTTGGACGTCCTTGTCCTTTCTTTCCTGGTATGCAGCCATGAAGTATTGAATTTGTAATTCCGCTGGACCTCATGACGTGCCCATACCAAGCCATCTTTCTCATTTTGATAGATGTGAACAGATCATTAAAAAGCCCAATTGCGATTTCCACTCTCCGTCAAATTTCTACGTTCATAACACGATCCCTATATGTAACATTTAAGAGTCTTCTAAAGAAAGAAAGTGAAAGCCTCATATATGTGTGAACAGAAAGAAAGGGAAAGCCTCATATATGTGTGAACAGAAAGAAAGGGAAAGCCTCATATATGTGTGAACAGAAAGAAAGGGAAAGCCTCATATAGGTGTGAACAGAAAGAAAGGGAAAGCCTCATATATGTGTGAACAGAAAGAAAGGGAAAGCCTCATATATGTGTGAACAGAAAGAAAGGGAAAGCCTCATATATGTGCGAATAGAAAGAAAATGAAAGTCTCATATATGTGCAAACGGAAAGAAAGGGAAAGAAAGTGTATATTGAATGCTTGGAAAGCATTGCCACGGGAAGTAGTGGAGGCAAGGACAATTAATGCATTCAAGAATAGATTGTATGCATGTAACTTTTAGAGCAAGGAAATGTAAATGAAACTGGTTGTATACAGACTCTGCAGTAAACCAGTAAAGAAACATTAAGTTAAGTATTTCTAATTCTGGAATATTCCACAAACCCACATTATTCCTTGATTAATAACCATAATCATGCCCATTTTTGTATCAGTGTTCTTGCTGCTCAATTGGAAGCCCTGAACACAGAGTACCAGGAGTATATAGAGACAGCCAAGAACTTGGAAACTCAGAGGAAGACTCTAGAAGAGGAGAAATTCTTAGCTGAGACTGAGCTGGAGAATGAGAAAGCCAATCTGAATGAGAGTGAGAGACATCTGAATATTGTCATGAAAGATTCTGAATTGGTTAAAGAGCGGGAGATCACTTTGATTGGAGACAGGTATTGAGTTATTTTTTTATCTTCGTTTAGATCAGGGATTTTTGATCAGTGTCCTGTTGAACGTTGATGTGTTGAAAATTTTGAATATGTGTTTCAGAACACCAAAATAAGTCTTAACGGCAAATATCTGCGGCCAAACGACAACCCAAACTACTTGGGAGTCACATTTGATCGGCGCATGACATGGAAAAGTCAGATCGAGAGAAACCGAATGAGAGCCAGACAAAGAATGGAAGAGTGAGACCAGTTCTCGAGTATGGCATTGCGGCATGGACAACAGCAGCAAAGGCAAACTTAGATAAAATTAGCAAACTTCAAAACCAAGCCATGAGAGTTATAACAGGAGGCATGAAGTCAACGCCAATTGTAGAACTTGAAAAGATTACAAATCTGCAATCCATGACCGACAGTAGAGACTGCAGAGCCCAGCAGCAAGCAGAGAAACTCAGAAGGTTGACAGACCATCCAATGCATCACAGACTAAATAGATTTGGAAATGGTAAACTAAAGCGGAGAAACTTTGCAGAAATAGCCAAAGCAAAGATGAGCGAAGACCCTATGAACATAGAAACAACACCAAAGCCCATCCCTACTGTACCCAAACCCACATGGAAGCAGCATATCATTCCAGAGGTGGTAGAAAATATACCAGGTATTGGAAACAAGAACAGCCAGACTGAAAAAGAAAGAAAAGACATAACCCTGAGGTACATAGCAGAAAACTTCCCAAGCATGAACTGGACCCATGCATACACCGACGGTTCTGTAAAAAACACATCACAGAATGGAGGGCCAGGGGTATTCCTGAGCCTAACAAATGGTAGAAAAATAACACTGTCAGTGGCAATTGGAAAATACTCAAGCAATTTCAGAGCGGAGGCAGAGGCACTGAAGGCTGCAGTAAAAGCAATGCTGACAGGTGAAAGCAATGAAAGCCAGATAGTCTTGTTTACAGATGCCCTGGCCATAGTTACAGCACTGAAAAGCCAGACAAATACTGAACTTAATGATTTAAGAGCAGTACTCTGTCAACTATGCCAGCAGTCCGCACCAAAAAGAGTAGTGGTACAGTAGGTTCCATCCCACTGTAACATCCAAGGCAGCAAGGAGGCAGACAGACTGGCAAAAGAAGGTGCAAGACTACCACAACCAGATTCTACTGTGACCTACGAAGAGTCCAAAGGTTTATTAGGGCCAGATACATGGCCAAATGGGAAACAGAACATACTGGCTACACAAAAAATGATGCCTATTACCAGTTGAACAGAAGAGAGCAGGTCGTGGTCTTCAGACTCCGCTCAGGCCACAACAGACTGACGTACCACCTATTCAATAAACTGAAGATAGGTGGCACTGATGAATGCACTTGTGGTACAGGGAAAATGACCGTTGAACATCTGCTGCAAAATTGCCCGACATACGAGGACCAGAGAAAGCACATGTGGCCATCACCAGTGGCAACACTAGACAAGCTCTATGGCAGTGTCGACAGCCTCAGGATGACAGCTGCTTTCTTCAAACAAATACAAGTTGACGTCTGACAGCGTACGAAGAAGAAGAAGAAGAAGAAGAATATGTGTTTTGGATTTAACCAAGAATATTTTATCATTTGTTATGAACAAATGTATATTATTTGTTAAATTAAAAAAAGTAAGTAGCATATCCTTTGCAGAATGTCGCCTCTTACAACTGCCATCTATTTTGGCTGTTATAAGTTTCTTGGCAGGTATGCATTACGGTAGGTTGCCATTAATTTCAGTATGTGGAGAAGTGATCGCACCGGTAAAAATCCTGTATCTGCCAAACTGGACATGGTGGGATTCGAACCGGGTGCGTTGAGATTGTGAAAACAGGCGTTTAGGTCATGCTGCCTCCAAGTAAACAGCTGGCCATCGGAGCTATAAGAGTCGACCGTCCCAGGCTGCAGTTGAAGGATGTATCAAGAGGGACACGAAGTCCTGTGACATCCCATCCGAGGGCTGGTAAACAATTGCTCAGGATCGAGCTATTTGGAGACAGTCAGTTGAAAAGGTCAAAGTGGCTGCCTATGCTCATAGAGGCCTGCTGGCTGCAGAGAAAAGTAAAAAACTGAAGAGATCAAGGAACACCCTGGCAAACCAGCCTCCTCAGGATGGCTGTACGATCTGTGGCAGGGACTGTCGCTCGTGAATCGGCCTTTACAGTCATTGAAGACAGTGTCAAAATACAGAAGACAGAGTTGGACAAAACTCAGAGGGCGCCACCCGCATGGTCTACAGAGACTGTGATGATGATGGTTTGTAATTATACTATACATCAAGTAATCTTCTTCAACCAAAGTGGGAAAAGTTAGGAATCCATGATTTAGATTGTCTAAATATGTTGTGTATTTTTTATACCTCTCAATTTGTGTGGATTTCTCATAATTCGTAATTTAAAAAAAAATTATCTTCAGTGCAATCACCATACCCTATAATGTGAACGTATGTTTTCTTGAAAGGTATATTCAAATGTAAATAATATACATATACTTTTACTTCAAAGGATGGATGTCTTGATATCATTTTTAAAAGTATAAAATGTATAAAAATAAATTCATCATGTTTTACCTGATAATGTATGTATTTCCTATTTTCCTAGAGATAGGAAAAAAAAGTTTTGTTAGCTGCTGTTATTTTTTGATATTTTAAAAAAAGTTATTTAAAAAATATTTGGTTGATAAGTTTCATACATTTCTGCCAGGTACCCATTTACAGCTTTGTGAATTTGAGAGTGATGTGACTGGAAAATATATCTTTACAGCTTTGTTTTTGAAAGGAAAAGAACAGACGGTTCTTGTGCGTTAATTCACCCATTCTGAAATTTTATACCATTCAATGACCACATGGGTTTCCGTACAAAAATAATTATTTCTAGCTACAGGAGGCCAAAATTCTGGGATGTCCTGCAGAATATTGTCGAACGGGTCTAACTGACGGACTTTATTCCGATGTTGATACAGAAACTCACACATGTAGGAATCTATCATGTGTCTGTGTGTTCTGTTTTGGTTAGGGTTAGGGTTAGGTGCCCTCTAACCATGTGCCAGAACGAACAGGAATGTCCTGCTGACATGTGCGACATATCTAACGATCTTGGCGAACTGTGAGAGACAAAGTCATAACATGATTTTTAGCACACAGTCGGACTGTGTGTATAATTCGTATTGCCTCCAAAAACTGCACACAATTTATTATCTTGTGTGTCAAGTGTGACAACTGCAATAAATTCATCTTCCATGTACGGTGTTAGATCTGAGAAGGATATGGACATAGGTTTACCACGCAAATTGAAGACGCGCGAATTGAAAAGTATGGTGCTTCGTGTGGCTATATTCTACTAAATTTGACCTATTATAATCCGTGGGTGAATTAACGCACAAGTACCGAACAGACTATTTAACCATCAGACGATTTATTCAAACAGTATATTTCGTTTTTAAGTTGTTAATGACGAACATTGGCTGGTAAACAACATCTTATCAAGAAAACTGAAATATTTTGGTCACATCAAACCTAGATGGCCTAGAGAGAACAATATCAGAGGGTATGGTTTCTAGAAGGCGTGGTAGAGGCAGACCGAGAAGCAGATGGACACAAGACATCACAGATGTCCTGAAGATGACAACGACGGAGGCGGGCATTCTGGCCAGAGATCGAGAATCTTACAGATCGGCTGTTGTGAGAACGACGTTCTGCAAAGGACAAGCTACATGATCAAGTTGTTAATGAGGGAGATCTGTTAGTGCATTCACAATGATTACATAAACAAACTACATAGAAGAGATTGAAATCTCATCTTTCAGTTCCGGACAGGACACACCAGAGTCAATAGTCACTTGAATCGCATGAATCCCCAACACCTGCCCTTGTGCAGACATTGCTCTCACCCTGATGAAACAGTTCGACACCTACTCATTGAGTGCAAGGCACTTGCGTATGAGGAAAATATTCTTTAAAACATTGTCTGCAGTTGCCAACACACTGTACAGAGCAGTGACACAACTGAAAAAGACCTGTATCTATATAAGGATTGCACAGGGCTGCCAAGAGCAGGCTTGCTCATCAGCTATGGGATAACAACAACAACTACACTCCAGATAAAAATATCATAGGTCCAGGCCAGGGTAAGAACTCATATCCTTCTGACTGCTGTCCTGATAACAACATAAATTATTAAAGCCATTTGTAAAGTCCTGCATATATATTATCTTCTTTTTTTCCTCTTTCAAATTCCAAGATCCAACCTTGACCTGAATTTCCGTCACCTTCAGATGGAAAAGAAAACACTACATGATATCCTTTCTCGCAAGATTCGCGAGAAAGATAGGGATATCCGTCTCTTGAAAAAAGCCAAGCTCCAACTGCAAGTGGCTGAAGATAACTTTGGACAAACCAAATCTGTATATGACAAAGTCAAGTCACAAGTAAGTGTTGTTGAAGATGTTATTGACTGAAGATGTTCACGTAACGTAACGTTTTTATACCAAGAAGACTCTGCAGGGTCTGTAAACAGACAATTTCTTTTACATTTTCTTTATCTAAAAGCTATGTGCATCCAATCTATTCTTAAATACATTAATTATTCCTGCCTCCACTACTTCCTGTGGCAATGCATAAAAAATTGGGATCTTGTGGGCAGAATTCAAGAAGATGGTTCAGAATAGAAACACAGAGAGCATCTGTTGTGACCCCATGCTCCAAAGTGAACCAGATGAATAGATGAGGATGATGTTGTAGTGACTTTTCTTATATCCCAGGATGTCCTGAAAGTGGATCTTGGTCCTTCTCGCTGTAGTGCAATGCTATTTTTCTCAGTAGACTCATCACTACATGATCATAGTGTTGATCTCCACCTTGTTGGCTAGACTGCTGTAGTACAGTCTATTTACAGGTGCACAGAAGGGTATGTCTGTCTGACATAACTGTCACCATTCAACTGTCTGACATAACTGTCACCATTCACCTGTTAACATAACTGTCACCATTCTCCTGTCTGACATAACTGTCACCATTTGCTTGTCTGACATAACTGTCACCATTTACCTGTCTGACATAACTGTCACCATTTGCTTGTCTGACATAACTCACCATTTGCTTGTCTGACATAACTGTCACCATTCACCTGTCTGACATAACTGTCACCATTCACCTGTCTAACATAACTGTCACCATTTGCTTGTCTGACATAACTCACCATTTGCTTGTCTGACATAACTGTCACCATTTGCTTGTCTGACATAACTGTCACCATTTGCTTGTCTGACATAACTGTCACCATTTGCTTGTCTGACATAACTGTCACCATTTGCTTGTCTGACATAACTGTCACCATTCTCCTGTCTGACATAACTGTCACCATTCACCTGTCTGACATAATTGTCACAATTTGTCTGTCTGACATAATTTTCACCACTGACATAGTTTCAATAAAAATCACAGCAGACATCTGAAATATCAAATGGAAATTTCAAAATATCCAAGATGTGCAAGCCACCTTCTTTGTCTTCCACATTGAACATGTCTTTCTTAACCAGAACAGTTAAACGTTGTTTATGCTTCAGGTGAATACGCTGCCTAAAGATGACGGCACTCTGTTAAAGAAAAGAGAGGAACTGCAGAGGGAAGTGGAGCAAGCGAAAAGGTCACTAGGTCAACAGGTATGTTAATGAAGATGTGATAAAACACATCTCAACTTTAAGTTGATAACAACATTAATAGGTATGACTCTGTCTCAGACACAGCGCAGGAACAGAAAGTGTCTCACTTATATTTACTATGTTCAAATGAAATTCGCCCCAGTTAATTCATATGAACGAAACAATAGTAGGTGTGGCAGAATTGAACAAAGCAATTGATAGGAAGCAAGCATGGACCGGGGTTTGTTAGAAAAAGTCACCATATTCTTTCAGACATGCGTCTCACTGTTTGGGTAGATGTCAGATGCCGTCCAAGAAAAATAACGCGACAAGAGGTTCAAACTCCACCCAGTGTGTTCTTCCTTACAGTGGTTCGTCAGCATCCATTGGACCCATTGTGAACACACATTACGATACTTCAGTTTCTTCCTAACCCACCTTTTGAACTGTCCCAAGCGACAAAGCGAATTTCTCAGCTAGCGAACATAAGCTCCGACGACGGTCCATTTGTATTGCTGCATCGATATCGGTGATGGCTTCTTCTGTCACAAAAAATATGTGCCTGATCTGCTCTCGGAAGATCTTTTGTTAATTCATGTCCTTCCTGAACTATCCGTGCCCAGTCCTTGACTTTTGTCTTCAACACACTTTTGCCAACATACACTGCTTGCATTCTGTGATGAATGTCGACTGGTTGACTTCCTTTAGCTGTTATGAAATGAATTACCGCTCGCTGATCAGTCCCGGGACGGATTCCGTATCACATCCGCCATTTTTGCAGCAGTCTGCAGGCAGAACATTTTAATGCAAAAATAATGAACATGTGCACACTCATACATTACTACGTGCTTACTAATGCTTACTAGATGTGACCGTCATCTTGCTCCTCACGTGAATATCCATGTGCCACAACACGAGCAGTTTCATTTGAACACACCTCATATATTGAATTGTTAGTTCAAGTGTCTCACTTATATTGACTATATTGAATTGTTAGTTAAAGTGTCTCACTTATATTGACTATATTTAATTGTTAGTTCAAATGTCTCACTTATATTGACTAAATTGAATTGTTAGTTCAAGTGTCTCACTTATATTGACTATTTTGAATTGTTAGTTCAAGTGTCTCACTTATATTGACTATATTGAATTGTTAGTTCAAGTGTCTCACTTATATTGACTATTTTGAATTGTTAGTTCAAGTGTCTCACTTATATTGACTATTTTGAATTGTTAGTTCAAGTGTCTCACTTATATTGACTATATTGAATTGTTAGTTCAAGTGTCTCACTTATATTGACTATATTTAATTGTTAGTTCAAGTGTCTCACGTATATTGACTATTTTGAATTGTTAGTTCAAGTGTCTCACTTATATTGACTATTTTGAATTGTTAGTACAAGTGTTTCACTTATATTGACTATATTGAATGGTAGTACAATATACTTTACATAACTGTCATTACAAGTGTCTCTGTCTTATATTTTAAGAACTCACTAACGGCAGTCGAGCACGTGAAATTGGAGGCTAGTGCAGCGGAGGAGCAGAATCTACTATATGAGCAGAGTGACCTTCGCATTGAAGTTGTTGAACTCTCAAGGCTAGCAGCTATCAAGGTAGGTCATGAGAGGAGGGTGAGGTGAAGATAATTCATAAGAGTTGTCATTCATTTGTAACCTTCTTTTAGTAAATTTATACATCTGTTATGAATTGAGGTTTTAACCCTCTTTAAGTAAATTTATACATTTGTTATGTATTTAGGTTTTAACCCTCTTTAAGTAAATTTATACATTTGTTATTAATTGAGGTTTTAACCCTCTTTAAGTAAATTTATACATTTGTTATTCATTGAGGTTTTAACCCTCTTTAAGTAAATTTATACACTTTTCAACCAGTCTATTTAGTTATATCATACCATGTGGCCAGGGCCTGATTTAGATAAATATGTTATAGCTTACGGCCTTGCAATCAGCAGAGGCCAAAAAAAAGTCAGAATATTCCATGGAAGCAATATTGCAACTGTTTTTTTTGTCTCATGACAGGAGAAAGACCATTTTCACATCACAGCTAAAAAAAGAACACAATCAATTGAGAGCAAGCATCTGTAGCAGATCCTCTAATTCTTTGCCCTGGCCGTGATCTAACTTAGAACATTCTCACACTCATCCACATCATCATGACCATACTCAGTAAATGACATATCAAACAGCAGGTGGCATATTTATTATATCATACAATGAGTAGAGAAATTACAAACACAATATAATACATATCTTAACTAAACATTATACTAAAACGGGAATTGTAAGCATTAGCTATTGATGGAATTCCCAACTATCTAAAAACCCAGTTCTAATGCCTTGCAATTACATCACACACACATCGCCTTAACTGCGTCTTCAACACACCTTATCAAATACTCTTCCTCACTGAAATCCCCTCAGGCGAGCGATCTCGACATAACTCGTTCACAATGTGTCCTTGCTTACAAACACACTTTCACATTATCTATTAATGCAAAACTCACACACCTATTTGAGCGATCCTGTTCTATCATTAAACATTCGTCCAACCGTCTATCAATCGCTCCTCTATGTCGGTGAGTTAAACATTCTATCCACATTCAGTCTCTCTCTCTCTCCTATACAGCCTCTCTCTATCTAGCCTCTCCATCTCTCATCCAGCCCCCCGAGCTAAACTTTGTCTCGAGTTATATATCCTCAAGCAAGGCCAGAGCTTGACCAATCGATCTCAGGTATGGTCATCTTCAATTCCAATTGGAACGAAACACTTTGCACACCTGTCACTCATTCTCTCGCAGCAAGCCCCGTTGCCAATTTCGTCTGTCAATCAATCTCCCCCTACCAAAATCGGAAGGCCAGTGGTCAGTTTCTACCTGTCCACATTCCTTAACCCAACTCTGTTCTCCTTTGCTGAGACAGTGAGTGACCTTGACATGCATTCATGTAGCTTTAAGCTTTAACATGTTCAGGCATCCTAAACTCCCCTTGCTCCGGCGGGAACTGTTACATTACCTCCCTAAACTACAGACCGAAACATGGATGGTCATTTTTTTCATCTGGCAAATGACCACCATTTTCGTCTCTACTATCCAAAATGTAAACACTACTCCTGTTTACAACTTCACTCACATCGTACATGCATAAAAAGACATGTCATTTGATACATATAAACTTTTTGTAATACATACACAATCAATACAAGCAGAAGAAAAACACTGTGGCTGGGCGTTTTTACAACACAAACCACCACTTTTACATCGTTTTGCAGTCAAATACACCAAAGTCTGTCCCTGCGGGACCTTGAACTCATCAAAACAGAAACACCTTAAGGAATTCTCCTTACTCATTTGAGGTCAACATACCTCGCCCTGTTTCCCGTGCCTTCCTCTAAGGACACGAACCTTCATTGTTACACTCGACCAGTTCAGGTCAATTTTCTCAGGCGGTCTCATTACACGCCTCTCCTACGACCCATGTCCGACAATTCACTTCATACTAACTCCTGTGAGGCCACGAACTTACGTGGGTTATCCTCAGGCTAGTTATCATTGTCTCTCTTGACAGCTATCCCCTCTCAACGAAAACAGCAACATTCTTTATGTTTCCCACAAAAACGATATTTGACAACATATGTCATAGTCAATATTAAAACTTCTGATCAATGTAGTCTTCTCTGCAAAGACTCCACATACATGTGATTCTGGAACTCGTGGTGACTTGTGCTTGCGGAGGCCTACAGTCTGGATGAGATATACTGCTCTGTAGATCACCTAAATAACCTGTATCAAATACCTGTAAACATGATGATTCAACAACAACAACAAAAAAAACAACAACAAAATAAAGAAAAATTCAATGCATACTATATCGACCATACAACCCACTAAAAATGCAAGTAATACCATTAGTCAAAACCCAAACACCAAATACAAATGTCAAAATATTTGCACGCATACTCATGATATCAGTATTTCAGTCCGTATCACACCTTGATACTTATGTAAGGACACATAATCATGTTTAAACAAACCAACAACAATCAATTAAAGTGCAAGTAATACGCTTGTCAAAATCCAAATATCAAAATATTTACACACATAAACATGACCAAGTGCCATCAACCTTCACTCCTGCTCGTGCCCCACAGATGAGCACCTGTTAATGCCCCCTTTATAAGATACTAAACTATGACTAAGTTGTCACTAAACTATGACTAAGTTGTAACTTAATCAGATACTAAACTATGTCTGAGTCAAAAGTCAAAAACCGAATCGTCCACCTGTCGAATTACGTCATGCTGTAACCCTACTAGTCACGATGCAGTCTTTGTTAAAGTTGGCTAGCCCCTTTAACTGCTGGCGGTCTTTGCTTTGTCACGAGGAATCAAAACCGAGTGTTGTGATCTAACTAATTCACCGTTGTTTCCCAAATTCTTCGCATCAAAGCTACCTGGTCAGATTTTGATCGAAACATCGCGTCCACGTGTTACCCTGCATCGCGTAATCATTACCTGGCGCATCCAGCTATCCTGCGTCTCTTGTCCGTTTCTCTGGTCGGAAATGTCCCTTTGATCTCGGTCAGTCTTCGCTTCAGACTGACCGTCCGCTCATTGTCTGGCGTGTACTTCAGACAACGAATTCAAAGGAATTTTTAACATCTGGTCATTCCTCCATCTCTATACCCTACCCCCTAATTATCCAAATCTCCATTTCCCAAGGATAACGGTAGATGAAACAAATTTTATGCAAATGCATACATTAACTGGAGTTTCACATGACTTTACTCCACACGACTTTACCTAATTCCATTTCTGAATTCCAGGTTTTTGGCTAGCGTCAGTAAACATTGCATCAACCGTTCCTTATCACTACTGCTTATTTTAACCAGACTATGCGTTGCCCCATCAGCTGTCTCTGATTGCTGCGCGATTTCCTCCTGTAAAACGCCCATCGTCTGGTCTGTTTGTTTCACGGTTGTTTGGTTCGTATCCACCGGTTCTCTGGTAGTGTTACGTACACTTACATCGTCCGCTACTTCAGCCTTCCGTCCATCTGTATTCACTATTTGTGGGAAAGACTTTTCACACTGTTCGTTTGACTGTTGGCTTATCTCGAACTGAGATCTTTTCATCTTTGCTTCGATGACTGGTTCGCTGTCCTGGCTGTGGTTAACCTGTCTTTCCCTTTTCTTCGTTTTCCTTAGAAACTCTGTTCCTCTTTTGTTGGCTGCTGTTGGTGCGTCCGTTTCGCATTCCAACTGTGCGTCATTCCCACTTCCTTCCTCGGTGGCCGAAGGGTTGTCCCTTCTTTCGGTCTGTTCAACAACTTCTCCCGCATGGCTAGGCCCTGCCACCATTCCTCCTCCTCTCCTTTCCTCTTTATCTGGCGAATCTCCGACTATTTCCTTGTTCGATTCTTCGTCGACTTTAACTAATGTTCTACCAGGCTTGACGACAAGTTCCTGGTAAACTTGGCCCCTTTCAGCACGCCCGACCATGTTAATCGACGTAATACCCTCTTCCTGAATTCTCGGCCTACACTGTCCGATGCGGTAACATTTTTTTTGGACCTCTGAGCGAACGTTTGTCTCGTTTGCATTGCGTAACCTGCCCTCCGTCCCTAACTTTTCTGGATATACAAAACCTGTACCTCTTTCTTTCTGTCCATCCGCCTCGTGCTCAAAGTCTCTTTGATAGCTCCTGTTCTGCCTCTCCATCTGTAACCGTGCAAAAGGCCTCTTGTGGGCTAAGAATCTGCCCGATTCAAACTTCTGCCCAACCATTCCTCCTCCTCTCATTTGACTTGGCCTCTCCACCTGGGTCAAACTCCCCTTTTTGACACCTCTTTCCAGTCGTCCACACACGTCCGTCCTGAGATTTCCACCTCTGTCCCTCCACGGATCGGAATGTGGAACTTGGATGGGCTTCCTACTCACTTTCCTACCACTCTGTCCCCTTCCAAAATACTGGACAGTGTTTACTCCTGTGATTTCTTGACTTCTTCTCCCCTTCCTAGCTGGTTTGAAAGCTCCGTTTTCAAACTGTTGCAACAGCTGTCGCAGCTTCCATTGGAGGTCGTTCTCCTGTCTTTCCAGCCGAATAACTCTGCCTGTTAGTTCTCTTAGCTGGTTTTGTAGTTGACTTCTGTCCTCCCACTTATCGCTGACTGTAGCTCGTGCCATGAGAGGCTTGTTTTTGACAAACAGTCCTCCTCTTCTCCAGGAACTGTTAATATTCCGAAGAATATTAGGGCATCCGATAGACAAATGTCCAAAAGCTAGACAATGATAACATTGTTTAACATTGTCCAACCTCGACATATTGAATAAACCCGTCTGGCCCACAAAAAAAATTTATAAGACTGTCAAGTACGCACAAAGTCTTGTCAATAATACAACAATGGGTGGAAGAAAAATGTCACACTTACCAGTCAGATGATTGGAAAAGCTGTCTATGGTACTAACACTCTAACCACTAGCTACTCCTCTATTCCTAACTACACACACAAGTTATATATAACTGCAACACTTGTGTTACACAGGCAAATAAAGATCTGTAGCTACACACACTATATTTATAAATCTATAACTATCCGTGGTCACTGGCACCAAAATAATAATAACGTGTAGCAGATCCTCTAATTCTTTGCCCTGGCCGTGATCTAACTTAGAACATTCTCACACTCATCCACATCATCATGACCATACTCAGTAAATGACATATCAAACAGCAGGTGGCATATTTATTATATCATACAATGAGTAGAGAAATTACAAACACAATATAATACATATCTTAACTAAACATTATACTAAAACGGGAATTGTAAGCATTAGCTATTGATGGAATTCCCAACTATCTAAAAACCCAGTTCTAATGCCTTGCAATTACATCACACACACATCGCCTTAACTGCGTCTTCAACACACCTTATCAAATACTCTTCCTCACTGAAATCCCCTCAGGCGAGCGATCTCGACATAACTCGTTCACAATGTGTCCTTGCTTACAAACACACTTTCACATTATCTATTAATGCAAAACTCACACACCTATTTGAGCGATCCTGTTCTATCATTAAACATTCGTCCAACCGTCTATCAATCGCTCCTCTATGTCGGTGAGTTAAACATTCTATCCACATTCAGTCTCTCTCTCTCTCCTATACAGCCTCTCTCTATCTAGCCTCTCCATCTCTCATCCAGCCCCCCGAGCTAAACTTTGTCTCGAGTTATATATCCTCAAGCAAGGCCAGAGCTTGACCAATCGATCTCAGGTGTGGTCATCTTCAATTCCAATTGGACCGAAACACTTTGCACACCTGTCACTCATTCTCTCGCAGCAAGCCCCGTTGCCAATTTCGTCTGTCAATCAATCTCCCCCTACCAAAATCGGAAGGCCAGTGGTCAGTTTCTACCTGTCCACATTCCTTAACCCAACTCTGTTCTCCTTTGCTGAGACAGTGAGTGACCTTGACATGCATTCATGTAGCTTTAAGCTTTAACATGTTCAGGCATCCTAAACTCCCCTTGCTCCGGCGGGAACTGTTACACATCTCTCAATATAAACTGTCTGCAATTAATATCATAGAAACACAATAAGCTGCGTAGCAAATTATTCGACGACATAATTCTTGATTTTGTTTTTATAAAATCAAGAAACGATTTTAAGTTGTAGACCTATCTGGTATCATTAGCAAAAGTAATAGTCAACTTAACTTAACGTCTTTATACTGGTTTAGAAGACCCTGCAGAGTCTGTATACAACCAGTTACATTTACATCACCTTGCTCAAAAAGCTATGCGCATTCAGTTTATTCTTAAATGCATTAACTGTCCCTGCCTCCACTACCTCCCCTGGCAATGCATTCCAAGCAGACACCACTCTCTGACTACAAGAATATTTCCTAATATCTAATCTGGACCTCTCTTTAGTCAGATTGTAGCTATGCCCTCGTGTTATTGTGGGTGGCTGTATTTTAAAAAACTTGTTATAGTCTAATTTATCCATTCCTCTGATCATCTTATAAACCTGAATTATGTCACCACGAATTCTTCTCTCTTCTAGACACTGTAGGCCCGTTTTTCTGAGTCGTTCCTCATAACTGTAATCCTGGAATCCCACTATTATCTTTGTCGCTCTTTTTTGTATTCTTTCCAGCATGTTTATATCCCCTCTATGATAAGGACTCCACACCTGTACACAGTACTCCAATCTAGGTCTAACTAAAGCTTTATACAGTTTGACGATCACTTCCTTGCTCCTATGTTTAATATTTCTTTTTATCATACCTAACATTGCATTTGCCTTTTTCACTGCTACCTTAACTTGCTCACTCACCTTTCCTGTATGATCTATTATAACCCCTAGGTCCCTTTCCTTATCTAACTTTCTAATATTATTTTCTCCCATTCTGTAATTATGTTCCATATTGGATCTACCCATGTGGATGACTGTACATTTATCTACATTAAACACCATTTGCCAGCTTACAGACCATTCTCGAATTTTATCTAAATCCGACATCAATATATCCACTTCCGCTTTAGATGAAACACTACTGCATAGTTTTGTGTCATCAGCAAATTTTGCAATCATGGATCCCATATCAATGTCCAAATCATTTATATATATCAAGAACAAAATTGGTCCCAAAACCGAGCCCTGTGGCACACCACTTTTCACTTCACACCACTCAAGTTTTATAAATCATTAGTGAGACCTAAATTGGAGTATTTTGTTCAGGTGTGAAGGCCATATAATAAAGTGGATATAAATATGCTGGAAAGGGTACAAAGAGGAGCTACAAAAATTATTGTGGGGTTTCAGAATTATAGTTACGAGTAAAGACTAAAAAAACTGGTCTCAAACAAAGAAGGTGACTTAATACAAGTGTATAAAGTAATAAATTGAAAGGATAAATTAGACTATACCAAGTTTTTTAAAGTACAACCAGCTACAAGAACAAGAGGGCACAGCTACAAATTCTTTAAAGACAGGTCTAGATTAGATATTAGGAAATATGTTTTTAGTCAGAGAGTGGTGAGTTCTTGGAATGCATTGCCGCAGGATGTAATGGAAGCAGAGTCAGTTAATGCATTCAAAAATAGATTGGATGCTCACAGTATTTTTGGAATCCATGGAGTGAAATAAACTGGTTGTATACACTCTGTAGAGCTTTCTAAACCAGTATAATGAAGTAAAGTTAAGTTACGTTAATTTTATTATTACTCATATTAGTAAAATTGACCCTGATTACTTATTTTTTCAGCATTTTGTGTTTGTATGTGTGTATATATATATGAGGGGTACTTCACATGAAAACCTTCAATATATTTTTGTGGTGTACATTTTCTTTTTTGCTTTCTGCCATTTCTAATTCAACTCATTTTATAACTGTGTTTAATTCTTTGTACTACCATACAAACCAGACCAACATATAATGATTTGCTTTGACCTACTAATGTACATTGTAGGCTGATGAAAGAGAACAAAAGGCCAGAGATTTCATGAGAGCTGAAATGAAATATCATCGGGCTGTGGAAGACCGCAAAACCAAGCAACTGCAAATACAAGACCATCAGAAAAAATTTCAGGAAATGCAATTGAAGTAAGTATCACTCTTTAGTATTTAAAGTTTATGTTACTTCAGTTGTAGTCCGATTGTTATTATTTGTTATGAAGAATTGACATCACTGCTATCTAAGCAGACCCATTGGTGATCAGTCTCTTTTCATAAAGGATGAAGTTTATTGATGGGATAGTTCCATGAATTTTGATACACACAAGTTCTCCTTCTTGGCCATCGCTCTTCCAGCCTTGACCTTTTCTTCCCTGTTTCCACAATATTGTATGTCTTGAGCTCTCTTCTCCATGTGTGTTTTGGTTTTTCCTTTACTTCTCTTGCTTTGGGGAATCCAGAACAGGGGCATTGATATTGACTTGACCTAATCCTTCTGGTCCCCCTAGGAGAAATTTGCTTCAACAGATGCTATCGACAAATTCATATTTTAGGCAGTCTACTTCATATCCACTCATCAAACCGCAGCTGTCCTAGCCTTCTCTTGCACTGTTCTTAACAAGGGGTCCTTGACCTTTACTAACATCACTTCCCATGTGGTTCCAGTGTACAACATTGATATTAACTTAACTTAACATCTTTGTACTGATTTATAAGACTATGCAGAGTCTGTATACAACCAGTTTCTTTAACATTCACTTGATCTAAAAATGAAAATGGCTATCCAATCTATTTTTGAACACATTAATTGACCCTGCCTCCACTATTTCCTGCGGTAATCCATTCCAAGCATTCACCACTCACTGACTAGACAAATATTTCCTAATAACTAATCTGGAACTTTCTTTAATTAATTTGTGGCTTTGTCCTCTAATTCTTGTAGGCGGTGATATTTTTAAAAACTTTTTATAGTCCAGTTTATCCTTTTCGTTGATCATCTTAAAAACCAGTATTAAGTCATCTCGATTTCTTTTCTTTTCTAGACACTGTAGGCCAATTTTTCTGAGTCTTTCCTCATAACTATAATTTCAGAATCCGATTGTCAGTTATACATTAACTGAATTCATCAAAGAAGTTATTTGTGTGTGTGTGTGTGCGCGTTCGCTTAATTTCTCTATTTCCCACGGCGGTTTGCATTGCACTATGTTTTTATTTTGCGCCTGTCCGCCCAGTGCATCCGACTTCAGCATGCATTTTATGTAAAGGTCTGCTTCCTCCTGCATTTTCTAAGGGTTTGCTTTCCTGGGGTAACGGCCTGTGCTGTGATTGGGGAGTGAGCCCAGCACCTTAGGATTATGAACCGTGTCACTTAACCACTAGACCACACCGTTCCCCACAAAAGTTAATTTACATCTTTGATCTGCATATATTGATTTATAGAGATTGGAACATCTTCTATATATTTGACCAGATTAAAAGAGTTTGCCAAGTTATACGACATGATCAAAAATGAGCGGAACAAGTGTGTGAACCTTATCCAGACTTCGACCCAGAAAGTGGCTGAGATGAAAGAAAAGATTAAAATTCTACAAAATGAAATTGAGATCATCCGTACTGCAGCCATACAAAAGGACAAGTGAGTAAAGTATTTAAATTAAGGATAGACGGTCACTATGGTGACTGATGCTGTTTAGTTCACGGCCAAATTTTTAAATTAGTGCTTGCTCCTGAAAAAATAGGGACAGCTTTAGAGGTAAAAGAGTTAAAAGCTGGATAAAAATAAAGGGATGGTCCTGAAAAAAAGGGGAGAATCCTGAAAAAATTGAAAGATGTTGAAAAGGGTTGAGAATCCTGAAAAAAGGGAAAGGATGCTGAAAAAAGGGAGAATCCTGAAAAAAATGGAAAAGATGCTGAAAAAAGGGGAGAATCCTGAAAAAATGGAAACGATGCTGAAAAAAGGGGACAGACCCTGAAAAAGGAAATGGATCCTAAAAAAATGAGCATTTTGAGGGGTTGAGCAGTTTAGAAGGGGGGGGGGGGGGGGATTGACGAAAGAAGAGATGGCAGGTTTGAAGGGTGGGGTGAAGAGTGTAATGGTAATTTGGGGGAGGCTTGCAGGAAGGGGGATAACCTTTAATTGTTAAATTGCTGGTTTTTCTTTCATAAAGTAACATTTTATTGACGGGCAGATAATCTGCATAATTCCACTAGTATCATGTTACTAGCTAAACATGCCATATTACGGTCATTTGTTGACATCTAAGGCATGTTATTGTTGTCTGTTGTGTAATTCCGTATGATTCCATGGTGAAGTGGTTAAGCCGTCGGCGTTGTGATCAGGTTGTGTGGGTTCGACTCTAGTCTCCACCATCTTTTTCACGGGTGCTTGATGCGGAGTCCCCTGCATCTCGTAGTCGTCCACTAGTCGTCTTGTCCTTGACTTGCCACTGGAGTCGGGTGGCACGAGACAAGAGAGTCAGGATAAAAAATAGCACAGTTAATCCTTACTAAAAACAGCGCTAGCAAAATGAATTATGCCATCATCGTCTACGTTGGACGGCAGCCTTTGCCTTTGTCTTTTTGTGTAATTTTTACCCGAGTTTTTCACGTTCCTCAGGGACCTTCAGAAACATCGACTGAAACGCATGAATGCCATTGTCATGAGAGACTCACTTCGAAACGAAATGGCCAAACAGATACAGCTGGAGGAAGGGATGAGAGAGAAGAGAGAGCAACAAAAGTTGGATATGGCCAAACTGAACCTGATGATAAACCAAGGAGAGGAGCAGATGGTCAAACTCCGAAAGCAATATGAAGAAAATGTCCAGCACAGAAATGATAGGTAAGACGTTCTTGTCTGTATCGCTATCCTTACGTTTGTATGGTTCAGGCAATGGGGCCAGGAGTGTTCAGTGACTATCACCATGTTGAAGTCGAGCTTTCATGGTTAGTTTGTAGAACAAAGTCTCTGCCAGCTGCTAACTTCTTCTTTGTTTGTTCTTAAGCTCCCACTACCAAGCCCTGAAAAGGGTTTTGCAAATAGTAGGATGTAGTCCGTAGAGTGTAATGTGCTGTGTCGCAGTTTACAGCTTGACTGCAAAATTTGCACCTTTCGGTCCAACACATCTGACTTCAGCATGTCATTTTTGAGTACCGGATTACTCATCCCTCTTTGATCCCTTCTCCTTATCCAGTCTGCACTGTTGCAGCCTGTTATCCGGGATCACCTCAGGGAGGTGGAGAAGAGTCTTAATAGCTCTGGGTTGCTGGCCCTGACGCTAGTGGTCAGCTTTGGGTTGCTGGCCGCTGCAGCTCATGCACTACCCAGCATCTTGATTCCAGCTGTTAACTGAAGGCCGGATACTCTGGAACAGGATTGCAGAGGGTGGTTAACCGATGTGTGAGTCCATCGTTGACCTGTGTAAAAATTTCCTAGCCACACCAAATTGAAAATTCTTTATTGCACAAATTTCAAAACAAATCTTTGTGTGATAATAAATTAAATGAAGTGAAAATAGCCCATGAGATGAAATGTGAGAAGTTGGGCGTTACATTTTGTGAAGTGGAGGATGGCGTGGGCTAGTGGTTAAGTGACACGGCTCACAATGAGAGGGTGCTGGGTTTGCTCCCCATCACTGCACTGGCCATTACCCCGGGGAAGCAAACCCTTAGAAAATGCATTAGGAAGCAGACCCTTACATAAAATGCATGCCGAAGTCAGAGGTACTGGGCCGAAAGGTGCAAAATAAAACATAGTGCAATGCACACTGCCTTGGGGAATAGAGAAATAAGGAACGTAACAAATAAACCAAACAAAAAAACACAAAAAAACTACATTTTGTGAAGTGAATGGGGACATAAATTTGTTTGTGAAAGCAAAATGCATGCACATTACCCAAACATACCTATTAATTTGGATATACACACACACACACGCACGCACATACACGTACACACATTTGCAAATACATACAAGGCGTGTTCAAATGAAACCAGGTCAAACTGCACCAAGTGAACATACGTACAATGCGCATAATGACATTACTTCTGATGTAAACAGAACATACCAACTGTCAAGTTCACAAAATTTCATTATCCTCTGACTCATTATTTCCTCAGCAGACAGTTGAAAACATGGCGGGTGTGATACGGAATCCATCTAGAGTTGATCAGCGAGCTGTGATTCGGTTTCTAACAGCTGAAGGATGTCGACCAGTTGACATTCATTGCAGGATACAGGCTGTGTATGGTGACAAAAGTGTGTCGAAGACAACAGTGAAGACCTGCACAACGATGTTTAAAGAAGGACGAGAGTTAACGCAACAACTAACGCCTGACCTGGTCTCGGGAAATCTTTCGTTAACTCATGTGCTTCTTTCATGTCCACCATGTTTTCAACGGTCTGCTGAGGAAACTATGAGAAGAAGGATAATTAAATTTTGCAAACTTAGCGGTTGGTATGTGCTGTTTACACCAGAAGTGACGTCATCATGCGCATCGTACATATGTTCCCCTGTTGCATTTTGGTCCGGTTTTATTTGAACACGCCTCGTATATACATACATACACATACATGCTTTTATATATAGTATATAAAAGTAGTCATGTATTTCAGTAGTCATTGTTTTATTCTTCTGCTAATAGGGGAATCAAACTCATTGAGAGGAATGAAGAAGTATGTGTCTTTTATGAAAAAGTCAATGTTCAAGGTAAGTCGTTACATTTTCATGTAAGGTATTCTTGTCTCTTTTTTGTAGTTTTTAATCTGCTTGAGGAGTACGTGGCCAAATGGTTTTGATGTCTACCTGCTGACAAGAAGGGCAGCGGTTTGAATCCCCGGCACAGCATATGTTGTTTTTCTGTTGGGGGTTCAAATAAATAAACATAGCCAGCAAAAGATGTGACAACAGCAATTGTAAAGCAGTCTATTGTCTTCAGCCTTAAAAATCCCCTCGACTACCCCCGCGATAGGAAAAAGTTGTAGGATATTTTTTTAAAAATGTTGTTTATCTGCTGAGAAAGAGGGATAATTAAATTAAGACTTTTGTATAAATTTCAGCAGACTTTTAGGCTTAAGCTTGGCATATATCTGATCATCGGAAGCGATGGTGGCGACATCATCATATGTTTTGATGATGTAACCTGCACTGTATTTGGATTATTGTGAGAAAGAATCTGTGCTGGTCATCTACCTCACTCTCTTGTCGCGAGTTACCTTGGACCAGTGGCAAGACATAAGTCGAGGTGAAATGACTGGAGGTAACTCAGGATAGGATGCAGGCACTCTGTTCCCACAACCCTTGAAATCTATGAGACTCAATCACTCACCATTTTCGTTCATCGCTTTCACTGATGAGTGCCTTACCACAGCGACCCCCTGCAAGAATGCAGTGGTCAGCCTGAAGTTATTGGTATCTGGATTTAGATATAAAACTTGCCCAGGGCTGGTGCTGGTCATGGTCATATATGCTCTCCCTAGGTAAATAAGACTGATTAGCTCAGAAGGACAGCACAACTAGGAGACCATGCGATCTAACCACCTGCTGCCTTGCAGGCAGGTTTGAGACAGCCAAAGGCTAGCAAAAGTTTTTAAAAAAAATTAATAAATAAAAATGAATTCCTGGTCAGATGTCTTTTTATGTCCATACAACACCCCACCCCCTGTATTAAGAGTGGGAGATGGCTGCAGAAGTATTTTAGAGTAACATCATGTAAAATTTATGTCACCATTCATCTCACAAATTGCAATGCGCACCATCTCATGGAAAATCTTCACTTCACTTCACTTCTGCAAAGTTTTGTTTGAAATGTATTTTCATTATTATGTAGTAGTAGTTGCCCCATTTCTGTGATGATGCCTCCTTTGAGTAGCAACTCTCTACTGAGTTTTTGGTTTTGCTTTTTCCATTCGGCGTTGTCTCTTTACTTCCCTTTGTTGTATGAGCCTATTTTCGCCAGCCTAAGGTGACTCTTCAGGTTACATCTCCAATTAGACCGGTCTGCAGCTGTGTCTTTCCAAGATGTCCGATCCATTTCCAGAGCCTTCATATCCCACCCACATGTGTCTTTGAACCACAGCTGTGGCTGGCTATCTGTTCCCTTACCACATGCCAGCTGTCCATATAGAACATCTTTGGGGATGCGACCGTCTTCCATGCGATGAACATGACCAAGCCATCGCAGTATTTGGAAGATATCTTTACATTATTATGTACAAATTTGAAAATTGTTTTCATTATTATGTGCAAAACAAATTTTTCAAAACCAACAAAATTACTACAGATTTTTGTGGAGAGTTCCAAAATAATGATTATTTTTCAACCCCTCATTGTTGGGTGCGTAACATCAATGGATAAAACTGACATTACATTTTTTATTTCATATTTTTCTTCATGTTTATTTACTTTCCATGATCCATATTAATGGTTTAGTATTATTTCTAAGTGTCATTAATAAAAGATATACACAAAACAAAGTTGAAATAAAAAAATTAAAATTGCAAGAAAAAAAAAGATTTGCTGAAGACAGATCTGCTTTCAGTGGTCCTCATATGTTGGCCACTTTTTACAGCTGATGATCATCGGTTATATCAGTATGGCAATCACATTCATTGCTAGTTTGTCTTTAGTTTGTTGAATAAACTTGTTGTGGTTTGTTCTCCAGTCTGAGTCCTGAGTCTTACCTGTTTTTTGTTGTTTGCTTTTTTCTCCATGGCAGACCAAATGATCCGTAACGGAAATGTTGAACTTCAGAGTAAAGAAGAAGAAATCAGGTTCCTAGAACTTCGGCAGCAAGAAGAGAAGAGAGCAGTCCAGCTTTTACATAAATCTATGCCAAACAAAATTAGCACAGAAAAACAACTGGTTAATTTGCAAATTCAGGTAAGGAAGAAATTCAGATAAAAGTAAGTACCCTCATTTTGAGAGGGTTTATGTGTGTGACAAGGACAAGAATAGCACTACTGCCCAACAGAGAGCATGTCGTAAGAGGCGACTAACTAACTGTGTGACATGGCATAATACCGATCACGGTTAGGTGGTTTGTTAAGAGCAGCATAGATGGCACATAACAAGCTGCGGGTCTACACTTTGCTCTTTTTTTTTAGTCTATTAAGATGGACACCCACATCAGTTCACCACCCTCCATAGGGGAGTAATAAGCTGCTCGAGCCTATCCCGCTAAGCAGGAAATCCTCCTCCTGGCTACATCCATCTCACATCAGAGATGGGACCTGCGCAGGGACTTATGTCCCTGTAGATGTACAGGTCGACTAAGACTAAGACTCATGTGTGAGCTTTACTTGTTTGTGAGTGCCCTCATGTGTGAGCTTTACTTGTTGGTGAGTGCCATCATGTGTGAGCTTTACTTGTTGGTGAGTGCCATCATGTGTGAGCTTTACTTGATGGTGAGTGCCCTCATGTGTGAGTTTTACTTGGTGAGTGCCCTCATGCGTGAGTTCTACTTGTTGGTGAGTGCCCTCATATGCGAGTTCTACTTGGTGAGTGCCCTCATGTGTGAGTTCTACTTGTTGGTGAGTGCCCTCATATGTGAGTTCTACTTGTTGGTGAGTGCCCTCATGTGTGAGTTCTACTTGTTGGTGAGTGCCCTCATATGTGAGTTCTACTTGTTGGTGAGTGCCCTCATGTGTGAGTTCTACTTGTTGGTGAGTTCCCTAATGTGTGAGCTCTACTTGTTGGTGAGTGCCCTCATGTGTGAGTTCTACTTGGTGAGTGCCCTCATGTGTGAGGTCTACTTGTTGGTGAGTGCCCTCATGTGTGAGTTCTACTTGGTGAGTGCCCTCATGTGTGAGTTCTACTTGTTAATGAGTGCCCTAGTAACATATCTACAAACCAACAACAAAGAAGTTACAAAGCTGGTCAACGTGATTGACAGCATACAAACAATATACAACATCAAAATCACCCTTCAATGAGTTCCAGGACATATGAACATATCAGGTAATGAGAAGGCAGACAGACTAGCAAAACTAGGAGCAAGAATCGTTCAAATAAACACACCAGCCAATATACCGACAGCAAAACAAATAGTTTGAAACAACCTCAGAAAACAATGGCTGGACCAATGGAAGGAAGGGTCTACTGGCCGAACCAAGAAATGAAACACCCAAACAAAAACAGCAACTTCCAACTTAAGACAGAACACATCAGACTTAACAAATACATAAACAATTGAGATCCTGCACACAAACCTTAATCAAAGCATAATCTTCCAACTTAAGACAGAACACATCAGACTTAACAAATACATAAACAATTGAGATCCTGCACACAAACCTTAATCAAAGCATAATCTTCCAACTTAAGACAGAACACATCAGACTTAACAAATACATAAACAATTGAGATCCTGCACACAAACCTTAATCAAAGCATAATCTTCCAACTTAAGACAGAACACATCAGACTTAACAAATACATAAACAATTGAGATCCTGCACACAAACCTTAATCAAAGCATAATCTTCCAACTTAAGACAGAACATATCAGACTTAACAAATACATAAACAATTGAGATCCTGCACACAAACCTTAATCAAAGCATAATCTTCCAACTTAAGACAGAACACATCAGACTTAACAAATACATAAACAATTGAGATCCTGCACACAAACCTTAATCAAAGCATAATCTTCCAACTTAAGACAGAACACATCAGACTTAACAAATACATAAACAATTGAGATCCTGCACACAAACCTTAATCAAAGCATAATCTTCCAACTTAAGACAGAACACATCAGACTTAACAAATACATAAACAATTGAGATCCTGCACACAAACCTTAATCAAAGCATAATCTTCCAACTTAAGACAGAACACATCAGACTTAACAAATACATAAACAATTGAGATCCTGCACACAAACCTTAATCAAAGCATAATCTTCCAACTTAAGACAGAACATATCAGACTTAACAAATACATAAACAATTGAGATCCTGCACACAAACCTTAATCAAAGCATAATCTTCCAACTTAAGACAGAACACATCAGACTTAACAAATACATAAACAATTGAGATCCTGCACACAAACCTTAATTATTGCAACTTTACCCACTCATATGAGGCAGTGCAACATGCGCTGATTGCTTTCCACCCCAACAATCACTAACACCTTAGTCAGCTACAAAACACTTACACATTTTGTAACTAGGCATTGACTTTGAGAAGACAAACAACTCGGCTGACCTAGGTAATCAACAACAGCTAGACTGACCTAGTTAATCAACAACAGCTAGGCTGATCTAGTTAATTAACAACAGCTAGACTGACCTAGTTAATCAACAACAGCTAGACTGACCTAGTTAATCAACAACAGCTAGACTGACCTAGTTAATCAACAACAGCTAGGCTGATCTAGTTAATCAACAACTTGGCTGACCTAGTTAATCAACAACTTGGCTGACCTAGTTAATCAACAACTTGGCTGACCTAGTTAATCAACAACTTGGCTGACCTAGTTAATCAACAACTTGGCTGACCTAGTTAATCAACAACTTGGCTGACCTAGTTAATCAACAACTTGGCTGACCTAGCTAATCAACAACTTGGCTGACCTAGTTAATCAACAACTTGGCTGACCTAGTTAATCAACAACTTGGCTGACCTAGTTAATCAACAACTTGGCTGGCCTAGTTAATCAACAACTTGGCTGACCTAGTTAATCAACAACTTGGCTGACCTTGTTAATCAACAACAGTTAGACTGACCTTGTTAATCAACAACATTTACTGGGTGTAGAGATTTTCATTCAATTTTCTTGTGACTAAACTTTCACAGGATGGGATAGCCAGCCACATGCACAACACTCCTTGGTCACCTTTCATGACATGCCTGGCAGGTTACAGTGTAATTATTTTTGTACTCTCCTTTCAGACTCTGCTTACACATGTGCATCCTCATACTTCTCCTTACGTCTTTCCAGCTGCAGCAATGCCAGGATCAAGTGATGAAACTTGAGAAGAATCTAGAAAACCCCTTTGATGAAACAAGAGTCAGACATCTCACTGGTAAAGATCCTAGTCCTTTGGAGATTCAGAACAAAGTAGAAGAGGTAAGATTATTTTATTCTTCTTCTTCTTCTTCTTCGTACGCAGTCAGACAGTAACCATTATTTTTTCGAAAAAAGCGACGGTCATCCTGAGGCTGTCGCCGCTGCCATAGAGCTTGTCTTGCAGATTATTTTATTCAACATTTGGAGATTTCATTAGAAAATCATGTGAAATATAATACAACACAATTATTTGTACGACTTACATGGGGTTAGAAAGGGAATACGGGGAAACTAATTCCGTTCTCCGGACTAGATCCTGCTGCTTGCAAAGTCCTGTTCGGGGTTTGGTAGCGGGAGATTGAGAACGAACACAGAAGAAGAAGAAGAAAATATGAGTCAGTGTTTTGTAAACAAAGAATGTTTAACTACTTAACTTAACTTAACGTCTTTATACTGGCTTAGAAGACTCCGCAGAGTCTGTATGCAACCAGTTTCTTGGAGGGTGGTTTTTACCGATGTGTGAGTTCATCTTAATACACTCAAACACTAGTGCTAAGTAGACCCGCAGCCAGTTAGGCGCCATCTATAGCCACGCTTAACCTACCACCTGGGGAACGGTACAAATAACTTAGGTAGATTTTTTATTTGACGTTTATCTGGGCAGCGGCCATTAAGCCTACTCTTTTAAATTTCCAGCCGCCAAGAAATTTTTAACGTGTTCAACACTGAACACGGGAGTCCGATCTTACTACCCAGAGATCAGGGCAATTTTTACCAGAAGATCCACGTGAAAAAAATCACCAATCACAATACAAGTATTTATCTGCACTCTGATGCTTGAGATGGGGAAGGTATAAACAGCAAGGAAGGGAACTCCCCCCCCCCCCCCCTCCCCACCTGATATAGGCTACGGCTTAGTCCATGAAGAGTTATCTTCATCCAGCCTCTGCCACAGTCATAACAAGGCATTCCTGGATATCTTGGTACCATCATCTTCTTGGTCTACCACTGCTTCTTGTGCCTGGCACATACCTTCCATCACTGTTCTTGAGAGAACAGAATCGCAAGATAAATATGGTAAATTCCTTAAAGGTATAACTAAAAAGACTCAGTCTGCGATGAAAATAGGCAAGCTTTGTCAACATTTTATAAATAGCAACAGTTACAAACTTAATATTCATTTTTCTAAATGTATCTTTTTAAAATCCATTCTGAAAAAACAGCTGGTCCATTTAGCAACTTTTATCATCTTGTTCAGTGTGTAGGGGGGGGGGGGGGGGGGGGGGGGGGTGGAAAGATTGAAAATTAAAATGTTATGTTCTGCATTGTATTTTTATCAGTTGGAGACAAGGTTGGCGGACAAGGAAGAACATCTGCTGGAGAAAGACCTTATCTTGGATCAAGTTGAGAGGCTGGTAGGGAGAGTAAAAAACAAGGCTGAAGCAGGCAAAGCGGATACCTTGACCTTAGCCAAGAATGTAAGTATGCATTTAACCTTAGCAGAAAGGAATACCCTCACGTTTGGATCCCAGAGGCGCCATCATTGATTTGATGACTGTATCCGAGTATTTCGAGAAGACATTCGAGAGCATGTAGCCTAGCTGGCAGTGAGCTGGCTCTCTAGACTGGGATTATAGGCGTGCCAGGGTTAGAAATCATGTAAGGACAGAAAAAATCTTTGATATGGTTCGTGCAGGGTATGATTGCATCTCCAGTCAACCCAGCTGTAAATGGGTACCTGACGTATGAGTTAGGGGAAGGTAAATAACGGCAAGCAAGGGAACTGGCCACCCCACTTCACATAGGCTGCAGCTTAGTACATAAAGAGTTATCTTCATCCCTGACGGCAATTGCTGCCTTGGGAGTGACCATTTTATTTTAGTAGACGTTTCACAAGCAATGGCTGCATATGGTGAGGCTGCTTGGAAGGTTACAGTGGCCCAATTCTTACCAACTCGGGCACCACCCAGGTAACACCGTTTTATTGCAGAGGTTATTGTTGTTGTTGAATGCCCACAACGAGTAAGTTTACTCTTTTGTGCACCATGAAAATGGCATTAGGTGGCTGGTTGCTGTAGCTTTCCTCACATTTTGAGTGTGCTGATGGCCCTCTAGACACCTGTGCGATGCTTTGCTTCATCTGCTTGTCGCTCACTACTACGGGGATCACATCGATCCCTCACTTCGTTAGCCGGACTGCCATGAAACAGCCTGCTTCCAGGGAGAACTGCGTGGAAGTAAGGTAGCGGACTTGGTCAGTATATCTTGCCTTGTCCTGACTAATATTGTCCGATCATTATGTTTTGCCTTACCCTACTAACATTGTCTGATCAGTATGTTTTACCTGACCAGACGTTAGTATCCTATCCCCACTGTAGATGACAGAATTAAGACTACTATACATACCAGACATTTTGTCTTCTTTCATTGACAGTGAAAGTGAACTATTCACTATTTTATTTCCTACACCTCATATCTTGGGTATTGTTTCTAGAGCTTTCTTTTACACCAAGAAGGCTTCTCTACAGTTGGCATGCTTTTAACAGAGTGTGTATCAGATGAGTCTGAGCGTCCTCAATTCTTGAGGGCTAGAATGCAGTCTTTATCACATTTTTACATGTTTTCAGTGTGGCAGTGACCTTATTATCATTCATCTCACATGCAGCAATCTAGAGGAGATTGGAAGCAGAACAAGAAAGAAGAAAGTCAGAAACAACAGTGGCCTAGATATATACTAAGAAAACTATAGATAATTCTCAGAATTACTTAATAGATCCTTGGTTGGTGGCTGGCAAAGTGACCAGTGGCCTTCACGATGGTGGCATCAACAGGCATCAGCAAGAGAAATAGAGGCTGCCTTACTTTGTTGTGAGAAAGCTTGAGACAAGAGAACTAGAGGCTGGCATACTACATAATGGAGAAAGTTTGAGACGAGAAGTAGAGGATGCCTTACTTCTTGGCGGAGAAAGTTTGAGACAAGAGAAGTAACGGCTGGCATACTACATAATGGAGAAAGTTTGAGACAAGAGAAGTAGAGGATGCCTTACTTCTTGGCGGAGAAAGTTTGAGACAAGAGAAGTAACGGCTGGCATACTACATAATGGAGAAAGTTTGAGACAAGAGAAGTAGAGGATGCCTTACTTCTTGGCGGAGAAAGTTTGAGACAAGAGAAGTAGAGGATGCCTTACTTCTTGGCGGAGAAAGTTTGAGACAAGAGAAGTAGAGGATGCCTTACTTCTTGGCGGAGAAAGTTTGAGACAAGAGAAGTAACGGCTGGCATACTACATAATGGAGAAAGTTTGAGACAAGAGAAGTAGAGGATGCCTTACTTCTTGGCGGAGAAAGTTTGAGACAAGAGAAGTAGAGGATGCCTTACTTCTTGGCGGAGAAAGTTTGAGACAAGAGAAGTAGAGGATGCCTTACTTCTTGGTGGAGAAAGTTTGAGACAAGAGAAGTAACGGCTGGCATACTACATCATGGAGAAAGTTTGAGACAAGAGAAGTAGAGGATGCCTTACTTCTTGGTGGAGAAAGTTTGAGACAAGAGAAGTAGAGGATGCCTTACTTCTTGGTGGAGAAAGTTTGAGACAAGAGAAGTAACGGCTGGCATACTACATCATGGAGAAAGTTTGAGACAAGAGAAGTAGAGGCTGTACTACTTCATGGTGGAGGAAGCTTGAGGCAAATATAAAAGAGACAGGGAAGAGATGTGTGAGCTAGCGCAGATAGACCATGACATGAAGACTTGGTGCGTAGTTGTTGATCACATATGCTCCACAGGATGCAATAAAACTTTTGATTGATTGATTTATTTATCTTCACCTTATTGATTTTGGTTAACCCTCTTTTGGTTTCCTTCTGGTGTAAGTTGAATGAACGCAGAAACTATTTGATAAAAGAAATGACTATATTTTAAATTTGTTTTATAATTCGGAAGATGCAGTAGGGCATTAGTTAGTGCACTGGTTTACCAGCCAAGCAATCGTGGGTCGGTCCCCAGTTGGTGCGGGATTTTTCCAATCGCAAAACAGATCCTGGCGTTCACCCAGCCTCCAAAATTTTGTACCAGAATAATCTGCGAAAGAAAGGTGGTTGGTGTGATGTTGACCACATGACCCCTAGTGTACTTTGGTACAAAAATATAATGAGCCTTACACCATATTCCCAACATGCCACATTGGCATGTTAATGGGATCTTTACTTCTTTTTTCAACTTATTAATTCTGAAATATTTTAAACAGGTGAACAGTGTGCAGGTGAGGATCAAAGAGATCACTCGCAAGATGATGTCTGTGGTCTCTGAGCTCTCCATGAACCAAGCACAGGCCATGAAGCTGCAGCAGGAAGTGCGGGAAAAGGAAGCTGAGCTCGAGCAGTGTTATCTGAGGATGGAGAAGGGAGAGCCACCCTCACAGGAGATGGAGTTGGAGTGGCACAAGATGTTGTGGGATGCACAAAAGAGGGTAGAGAATAGAGAGGTGAAAATGCTGGTAAGATTTGGACTAGTCACCATCATTATCATATTAATTATCGTCATCGTCATCAACACTTTTATAATCCATATCATCCAGATTGGATATTAGGAAATATTTTTTTAGTCAGAGAGTGGTGAATGCTTGAAATGCAATGCCACAGGAAGTAGTGGAGGCAAGAACAATTAATGCATTTAAGAATAGATTGGATGCATATAGCTTTTAGAGCAAGGAAATGTAAATGAAACTGGTTGTATACAGACTCTGCAGAGTCTTCTAAACCAGTATAAAGATGTTATGTTAAATCATCATTATCAAATCATCATCGTCACCACCATCATCTAAAGACAATATAGATAGATAGATAGATAGATAGATAGGTAGGTAGGTAGGTAGGTAGGTAGGTAGATAGGTAGGTAGGTAGGTAGGTAGATAGGTAGGTAGATAGATAGATAGATAGATTTATGGATGGATGGGTGGATAGATAGAGAGAGAGAGAGAGAGTGAGAGAGAGAGAGACTGACGGGACTTGTTTTGATGCTGTGAAAATGTTAAGGACTGCCTCTCTTGAAAGTTAAGAATAAAATTAAGATTCTTGCAATTGATAAGATTTAAATAAATCTAGAAGATCTTCGAAGAATGTACAATTGATCTTAATAGAATATAATATTTAGATAAATGTATCTTATGTTTTTATGGAAAATAAGATTAAGATAAATCTATGTGGAACATCTTCATATAAGATTAAGATAAATCTATGTGGAACATCTTCATATAAGATTAAGATAAATCTATGTGGAACATCTTCATATAAGATTAAGATAAATCTATGTGGAACATCTTCATATAAGATTAAGATAAATCTATGTGGAACATCTTCATATGCCAATGTGGCATGTTGGGAATATGCGTCTCAGTCTCTATAGACCATGCACGTGGCGCCCTGTAAGTTTTGTCCAGCTCTTGCTCCTGTATTTCGACACTGTCTGCTATGGCTGTAAAGGCTGATCCGCGAGTGACAGTCCCTGCCACAGAACGTACAACCATACTGAGGAGGCTAGCTGGCCTGGCTGTTCCTTGATCTCTTCAGTCTTTCTCTTTTCTCTGCAGCCAGAAGACCTCTTCAAGCGTCAGCAGCCACTATGCCCCTCCAATTGACTGTCTCCAGATAGCTCAATCCTGAGCAATTTCTTCCCAGCCCTCAAATGGAATGTCGCATGACTTCATGTCCCTCTAGCATACGTACTTGAATCGCAGTGTGGGACGGCTGATTCTTCTAACTCCAATGGCTAACTGTCCATAAAGGATATCCTTTGGCAGCCTCTCGTTTTCCATGCGATAAACACATGTCCTAACCACTGTAGACGTTGCTGGCTCAACATCGAGTACATGCCGTGAGTGTTTGCTCTCTGTAAGACCGTATTATGTGACACTCTCTCTTGCCACCCAATTCCCAATATACGCCGTAGACACCTCATGTGAAAGGTGCTGAGCCACCATTCCTGTTTAGTGTAAGTGCTCCAAGTCTTGCTTCCATACATGAGAGTACCAAGAACGCAGATCTGATAGACCCGGACGTTGGTGTAATGAGACAATCAAGTGTTCTACCAGGCTCTCTTCGTCAGGCGGGCCATGACGGTACCTGCCCTGCCAAGCCTACTGTCTATCTCCTTCTCGAGCGAGAGAGTGTTGCTGATGGCAGACCCCCAGATAAGTGAAACTGTTGACGACCTCCAGAGTGACGCCATCAATCTTTATGGAGGGCGTAGTGGTAATGCCCTGTGCTCAGACCTTTGTCTTTTCCAGGCTTATGATGAGCCCAAACTGCTTGCACCCCTCGGCCCTCGGCGAATCTGTCTCCCAGTCTCCGCAGGGCCTCCTCACTATTGGTCACTAGAACTGCATCATCTGCAAATAGCATCTCCCTAATGAGCACTGTCCTCACCTTGGTCCTCGCACAAAGTCGGGACAGGTTAAACAGCCGCCCATCTGACCTGGTGTGCAGATAAACACCGTCCACAGATGTGTCATAAGAGTAGGATAGGAGAAGAAGGTCCCAAAGAGGGTCGGCGTGAGCACACATCCCTGCTTCACTCCACTCTTGATAGGAAAAAAGTTTGAAGATGATCCATCGTATAGAACTGAGCCCTTACTATTAGTGTGAAAAGAAATTATCATGCTACGTAGTTTGGGGGGTGGGGGCACAGCTGATCTTTTGGAGAAGTTCGAATAGACCCTTTCTACTAACCAAGTCGAAGGCCTTGGTGAGGCCTAGAAACATCATAAAGAGCAGCTGGTCTTATTCTCTGCCCCTCCTGGATTTGACGAAGCGAGAAAATCATATCCGTTGTTCATCTACCTACTCTAAAGCCACACTGGGATTCTGGGTACACCGTGTCCCCGAGCAGTCTCAACCTGTTCAGTAGCATGGGGAACATTTTCACAGAATGTAAGATTTAGATAAATATGTAGAATATCTTCACAGAATGTAAGATTTAGATACATCTTTGTGGAAGATCTTCATAGAATGTAAGATTTAGATACATCTTTGTGCTGCGGTGGTCAGCGACCCATAGCTGACTGCTAGCGTCAGGGCCAGCGAACCATAGCTGCCAAGACCCTTCTACACCTCCACGTGGTGATCCTGGATAACAGGCTGCAGCAGGGCAGACTGGCTAAGGAGAAGGGATCGAAGAGGGAATGCTAACCCGGTACTCAAAAAATGCTTGCTGAAGTCGGATGTGTTGGACCGAAAGGTGCAAATATCGCAGCTAAGCTGTAAACTACGACACAACGCATTCCGTTCTCTGGACTACATTCTGCTACTTAAGCCATTTCAGGGTTTGGTAGCGGGAGATTGAGAACGAACGAAGAAGAAGAAGAAGAAGATACATCTTTGTGGAAGATCTTCATAGAATGTAAGATTTAGATAGATATGTAGAATATCTTCACAGTATGTAAGATTTTAGATAAATATGTATAATATCATCACAAAATGTAAGATTCAGATAAATATATGTGGAAGATCTTCTCAGAATATAAGATTTAGATAATTATGTAAAAGATCTTAATCAAATGTAAAACTCAAATAAATCTGTATGACATATTTATAAAACTGACTGAAGACAAACCGTAACCATTCGATCAAAATGGCCATTTAAAAAAATGTTGTGTCTGTTCTCAGATGGAAGAAGAAGAAACACAGTATAAGACGTCAGGAGGTATTTATACTACAGCAGAGCCACGGCCTAATGCATACATTCCTACCGATGAAAGTGAGCTGCCAATACCACGTCCCTATGGCTCTCATGCTCCGTTCAAGCCAAGTGAGGCAGGCTCCACGATGAGACATATTAGAAAACCAGTTCCAAAGCCTATAGAGATCTAGACCACATCTATTTTATTCCGGGATGACTCTTGCCACATCATCCCTAGTGTGCCTTTGGTGAAGAGCATATCGACCTGACACCATATCGGCCTGATACCATATTCCCAAAATGCCACTTGGTGTGTAGATGAGGTCTTATCTATTTTATTAGTCGATATAAAACATATATAGGTATTGATCAGTTTTTATCTATATTACTATTATTCTCAATCACTAGTTCATCCACTAGAAAATTCAGTTGTTTTTGTTGTTGAATGTCCACAAAGAATAGGATTACTCTTTTTGTATGCCCTGAAAGGATGCTAAGTGGTGGGTTCTCGTAGCTTTCCTTATATCCTGAGGGTTCTGATAAAGGTGGACCTGGGTCCTCCATGCAGCTGTGCTATGCTTGATTTCATCTGCATGTCACTCACTACTACGGGGATCATGTTGATCATTCACCTCGTTAGCCAGGCTGTCATGAAAACAGCCCATTTCAAGAAAGGGCTATGAGAAAGCCAAGGTGATGGTTTTGGTCAGTATATTTTGCATGACCCTGACTAACATGTCTGATCAGTATGTTGTGCCTGACCAGACGTTAGTCTTCTTTTCCGAAAAATTCAATTAAAACTACTCGGCGGAAGTACAGGTAACAATTATTTCTGCAGAAAATAAGCCAATGCCAGCAGATTGTATTCCTTGCAAAATAATTAGAGAAAAACTACCCAAGCACTGACTGGACCCATGCATATACTGACGGTTCTGCAAAAAACCCAACAGAAAATGGAGAGGGAGGGGTATTTCTGAGCCTATCAAACGGTAGAAAGATAATACTGTGAGTGGCAACTGGAAAAATCTTAAGCAATTTCAGAGCAGAGGCAGAGCCATTGTAAGCTGCAGTAGAAGCAATGCTGACAGAGCATACTGGCTACACAAAAGATGATGCTTATTACCAGTTGAACAGAAGAGAGCAGGGGGTGGTCTTCGGACTCTGCACAGGCCACAACAGACTGAGGTACCATCTATTCAATAAACTGAAGATAGGTGGCACTGACGAATGCACCTGTGGTACAGGGACAATGACCGCTGAACATCTGCTGCAAAATTGCCCGACATACGAGGACCAGAGAAAGCACATGGTCCCATCACCAATGCCAACACTAGACAAGCTCTATGGCAGTATTGACAGCCTCAGGATGACTGCTGCATTCTTCAAACAAATTCAAGTTGACGTCTGACAGCGTACGAAGAAGAAGAAGAAGTACTCCTTACAGTTGCAATGTCAGTTCTGCAAGCCCTCAAGAATGATAGACTTGCAGCGCTGAAAAAAGTCTTAGATGAATTAAAAGCCAAAATAAGGGTAGTGCTACAGTGAATACCATCACATTATGGCATACCACGAAATGAGACAGCAGACAGGTTGGCAAAGGAGGGAGTAACACAAGGACAAAAATAACAAACAATCACCTTCAAAGAAAAGAAGACCCATATCCAAGCCATAACGAAAGTCGACCTAACGAGAGATAACTATCATTGCCTTGATCGAGCGGATCAAGTGACCCTATTCCGCATAAGAACGGAACATAACAGATTGAATGGCCACTTACGCAGGCTAAAATTGACTCAATCCTCCATGTATACGTGCGGACAAGCAGCAAGTAGCATAAACAGTCAAACATTTCCTGCAAGTGCTGCTATATACTTAGCCAATTGTGCAGTGAGCACTGGCTCATGGAGACGAACCTCCATACAAAGCTGTTTGGAAGCCCTGCAGAACTGTTCAGAACACCAACCTTTATTCACAGAACTGGACTTCACGTGTAGATGACATTTAATAAACGTGACGAACAAGAACAAGATCATTCTCAATGTCCTGACCTCGTCAGAATCTTTCCTTCAGTTATTTATTAATAACTGTCAAATCTATCTGTCTAGAATTTAGCTATCTTGCCTTGAGACAAACATTCTGAAATCAAGAAGACATTGGGGCAGCTGAAACAGATGGTTCAGGACAGTTTTAACCATCTTTCCTATTAACCGACCATATCATTTGATTCCTTTTCTCTCTTTCAATTTGTTCATTTTTTATGTGTATGTTATTTTGTTGCCAAATTTGTTTATATGAGGGGGAGTAAAAAAAATCACTTTAATATTTTGTAGCAACAGAATATGCCATATTAAGGTTCCCCCCTCATATAAGCAAACTTGGCCAAGCTGAAATATCAGTGCACAATATTTCCTAGGACACAGCACAAGTGATGTCAGCTGGGCACAGGTTACATATAAATATTGTATGTTCTTGGCATATTATAAATATTGTATGTTCTTGGCATTTTATAAATATTGTATGTTCTTGGCATGCTATAAATATTGTACGTTCTTGACATATTTGAAATGTTGTTCCTACCTGATGGATAGATTTTCTTCCCAAAGTGTGCGTATCTGTAAATTTATTTGAGGGGATGGCAATTCCTTTTTATAAATTGTTAACCTGAGCATCTGATTAGGGCAGTGCTTTTCAAAGCACAGGTGTTAGGTTCAACTCCTGCTGCTCGCACATTTCAGTCGACCCAACTGTATAGGGGGTTCATTTGTAAATGGTAACCTGACTACGGCCAGGAATTGGCCACCCCACCTCACACAAGCTGTGACTGAGTACAATCATCCCTGATGACAGTTTCTGCTGTTGTTGTTGTTATCCCATACCTGCTGAGCAAGCCTGCCATTCTTATACAGATCTTCTTCAGTTGCTTCACTGCTACGTACAGTGTGTTGGTAATTGTCAGCAGTGCTTGTAAGAATCTTTTCCTTATATCCGCAAGCGCCTTGCACTCAATGAGTAGGTGTCGAACTGTTTTATCAGGAGGAGAACAATGCCTGCAGAAGGGAAAGTGCTGAGGATTGATGTGGTTCAAGTGGCTATTAACTCTGCTGTGTCCTGTTTGGAACTGAAATATGAGACTTTGATCTCTTCTATGTAGTTTATTTATGTTATCATTCATTTTTTACTCTGACATTTCACTAAATACTCTGCGAACCTTTGTTCCCGTCGCCCACCTGTTCATCAAGATTTCCCTAGTATTATTCTGAATAATTTGTCTTACTGTGTGGTTACTGCAGGGTCTATCAAATTGTCGTTTGGAGGTTCCTGTTTTTGCCAATCCGTCATCCATCTCATTTCAAGGTAGCTCGCTATGTTGAGGGATCCATTGCAAAGTGACATTAAATCCTGTGGGCAGTGATAATGTTGTTGATTGGCCGACCTACCAAGAAAATTTCCTTTTTGTTGTATGGGGTGTGCTTCAGTGCCTCCAGAACCGACTTGGAATCACTAAAAATCCCAGTGCCTATCGCATCAATTCGCCCAAGTCAAACTGTTGGTGCTAATGATTTAAGAGCAGTACTCTGTCAACTATGCCAGCAGTCCGCATCAAAAAGATTAGTGGTACAGTGGGTTCCATCCCACTGTAACATCCAAGGCAACGAGGAGGCAGACAGACTGGCAAAAGAAGACTACCATAACCAGATACTAGTGTGACCTACGAAGAGTCAAAACGGCTTATTAGAGCTAGATACATGACCAAATGGGAAACAGAACATACTGGCTACACAAAAAACGATGCGTATAACCAATTAAACAGAAGAGAGCATGTCGTGGTCTTCAGACTCCGCACAGGCCACAATAGACTGAGGTACCACCTATTCAATAAATTGAAGATAGGTGGCACTGATGAATGTACGTGTGGTACCGGGAAAATGACCGCTGAACATTTGCTGCAAAACTGCCCGACATACGAGGATCAGAGAAAGCAATGTGGCCATCACCAGTGGCAACACTAGACAAGCTCTATGGCAGTGTGAACAGCCTCAGGATGACCGCTGCTTTTTTTGAAAAAATACAGGTTGACGTCTGACAGCGTATGAAGAAGAAGAAGAAGAAACTGTTGGTGCAAAATCTCAACTGCTGTTTTTATAGCCTCGACATCTGCTTCATTATTTGAACAGTTTTCGCCACATGAATGAAAAAACTAGTATAAGGACCCATCTGGGTATTTCATATGAATACCATACTCTGTAAACAAATCAGTTTCTGCTAAAGGACGACCTATTTTTGTAACCTGACATGCTTTCACTAAAATGTGTATATTGCCAAAATTACTTGGACCTAATTAGCGTTTATTCAGCAGCAAAGTGGTAAGTGCTTGTTTCTCACGGCAAAGGTACGTACATGATTTGTTCCAGTTGACCCAGCTGTAAATGGATATGTGGCTTACTGTTAATATACGAAGGACAACAAAGAATGGAACTCACCACCCCACCACATAAAAAGCTTAGGACAAGGAAGTCTTTAATACTTCATCCTCGATTGTTATGGGACTACCTTTTCAGATTGAACTGGATCTATCCCTTTCTACCTCAGTAGGGGTCCTTAGGGTTGGAGAGGGGGAGGGCACGCATGTAGGGACTGTTATCAAATGATATATGATCATTATGACTCTCAAGTTCATTGAAATAAAGATATTAGCTAATGTGTGTTGTTGTTCATTTGTAGTTCTGTACTAGCGGTAGCCCAATGTAATGTAGTGAATGTGGCTACTGTTATTACTACTGCATGCTACTACTACAACTATTACTACTGCATGCTGCTACTACAATTATTACTACTGCATGCTGCTACTACTACAATTATTACTACTACATGCTGCTGCTACTACAATTGTTACTACTGCATGCTACTACTACAATTGTTACTACTACAACTATTACTACTGCTACATCTACACTTGTTACAACTACTACAATTGTTACTACTACTACTGCTACCACTGCTACTACTACAATTGTTACTACTACTATTACTACACTTGTTATTACAACTGCCAGTACTACTACTACCACTATTGTAACTGTTACTACTACTACTAAGGTAATACTTGTTCTTCTTCTTCTTCATACGCTGTCAGACGTCAACTTAAATTTGTTCGAAGAAAGCAGCTGTCATCTTGAGGCTGTCGACACTGCCATAGAGCTTGTCTAGTGTTGGCACTGGTGATGGCCACATGTGCTTTCTCTGGTCCTCGTATGTCGGGCAATTTTGCAGCAGATGTTCAGCGGTCATTTTCCCTGTACCACAGGTGCATTCGTCAGTGCCACCTATCTTCAGTTTATTGAATAGATGGTACCTCAGTCTGTTGTGGCCTGTGCGGAGTCTGAAGACCACGACCTTCTCTCTTCTGTCTAAGGTAATACCACTACTACTAATATTACTACTACTACCATAACTACTACTATTACTGCTGCTGTCACTACTACTATTACTGCTACTACCACTACCTCTGCTGCTGTTACAACTACTACTGCCACTACCCTCATATCTAATCCTTTATTCCTAATAATTTATTATATATTTACTAGTCACCAAGAAGAGTAAAAGTACACACATGCACTTTGATTCAGACATCAGGGGCCAAAAATGCAGCAGTGAATGAATTGACAGCAGGCAGTGACTCGAAGCTTGCATCAGTCACCTATAACTGACCAATACCATATTCTGCTTCCAAGTGGCAGCCCTGGAAACAGGCTGCAACCATTTAGCCTAGCTAAGAGATAATAGATCAAAAAGGGAAGGGAACGTCGGTCCCAAAAATGCTTTGCTGAAATTAGGTGGACCACAAAGGCAGAGATAATCACAGCTTCACTGTAAACTGTGACACAACATCATGAATGTCCATTTTCATGACGGACAAAGAAGATAGAATACTGACTTCAAGTAAGGCTGTAGTGCTGCTCCTATGCTCCATATAGAATGAGGAGACTATCTAAGGCTGTAGTGCTGCTCCTATGCTCCATATAGAATGAGGAGACTATCTAAGGCTGTAGTGCTGCTCCTATGCTCCATATAGAATGAGGAGACTATCTAAGGCTGTAGTGCTGCTCCTATGCTCCATATAGAATGAGGAGACTATCTAAGGCTGTAGTGCTGCTCCTATGCTCCATATAGAATGAGGAGACTATCTAAGGCTGTAGCGCTGCTCCTATGCTCCATATAGAATGAGGAGACTATCTAAGGCTGTAGTGCTGCTCCTATGCTCCATATAGAATGAGGAGACTATCTAAGGCTGTAGTGCTGCTCCTATGCTCCATATAGAATGAGGAGACTATCTAAGGCTGTAGCACTGCTCCTATGCTCCATATAGAATGAGGAGACTATCTAAGGCTGTAGCACTGCTCCTATGCTCCATATAGAAAGAGGGGACTATCTAAGGCTGTCACCTGTAGCACTGCTCCTATGCTCCATATAGAAAGAGGGGACTATCTAAGGCTGTCACCTGTAGCACTGCTCCTATGCTCCATATAGAAAGAGGGGACTATCTAAGGCTGTCACCTGTAGCACTGCTCCTATGCTCCACAGAAATCGACTATCCACTATGATAAAAAAAAATAAAAAACACATGCACACAATAAAATAAATGTATGATTTATTCGTTCATGTTCTGTTTTTAAAAAAATGGACAAATCATCTATACAGTAACAACATGATCAAAGTACTCCAACATGCCAGTAACAATGGAGACAGCAATAAATTAAAGAGGACACATCTTTATATCCAACAAAATCATAGACAACCCTGGGTATAAACATCCCCCCTCCCTCACACACACAAACATCTCTACATAAAAGGAATCTGTAAAATGATATATGTACACATAAAACCGAACAAAGCCAAGTGAACCAAAGTTAAGGTCTATAGGAACAATATATTTCTGAAACAAGTTTATTTCTCATGATGTCAGGTCACAGTTAGAGGGGTTGTAGTAAAAACACAAGTTTATTCCCCATGGTGTCAGGTCACAGTTACAGGGGATGTAGTAAAACCACAAGTTTATTCCACGTGATGTCAGATCACAGTTACAGGGGATGTAGTAAAACCACAAGTTTATTTCTCTAGATGTCAGGTCACAGTTACAGGGGATGTAGTAAAACCACAAGTTTATTCCACGTGATGTCAGGTCACAGTTACAGGGGATGTAGTAAAACCACAAGTTTATTCCACGTGATGTCAGGTCACAGTTACAGGGGATGTAGTAAAACCACAAGTTTATTCCACGTGATGTCAGGTCACAGTTACAGGGGATGTAGTAAAACCACAAGTTTATTTCTCTAGATGTCAGGTCACAGTTACAGGGGATGTAGTAAAACCACAAGTTTATTTCTCTAGATGTCAGGTCACAGTTACAGGGGATGTAGTAAAACCACAAGTTTATTCCCCATGGTGTCAAGTCAAAGTTACAGGGGATGTAGTAAAACCACAAGTTTATTCCACGTGATGTCAGGTCACAGTTACAGGGGATGTAGTAAAACCACAAGTTTATTCCCCCATGGTGTTAGGTCACAGTTAGAGGGGGATGTAGTAAAACCACAAGTTTATTCCCCCATGGTGTTATACGTTTATTCCCCATGGTGTGAGGTCACAAACAGAGTGGCTGTAGTAAAACCACAAGTTTATTCCCCATGGTGTTAGGTCTAATTTGAGAGATTACAGGATGTGAGGTCTAACGTTGAGGAAACCCATGATGTGGGGTCTAACGTTGAGGAAACCCATGATGTGGGGTCTAACTTTGAGGAAACCCATGATGTGGGGTCTAACTTTGAGGAAACCCACGATGTGAGGTCTAACTTTGAGGAAATCCAAGATGTGGGGTCTAACTTTGAGGAAACCCAAGATGTGGGGTCTAACTTTGAGGAAACACACGATGTGAGGTCTAACTTTGAGGAAACCCAAGATGTGGGGTCTAACTTTGAGGAAACCCAAGATGTGGGGTCTAACTTTGAGGAAACCCAAGATGTGGGGTCTAACTTTGAGGAAACCCAAGATGCGGGGTCTAACTTTGAGGAAACTCACGATGTGAGGTCTAACTTTGAGGAAACCCAAGATGTGGGGTCTAACTTTGAGGAAACCCACGATGTGAGGTCTAACTTTGAGGAAACCCACAATATGGGGTCTAACTTTGAGGAAACTCACGATGTGGGGTCTAACTTTGAGGAAACCCAAGATGTGGGGTCTAACTTTGAGGAAACACACGATGTGAGGTCTAACTTTGAGGAAACTCACGATGTGGGGTCTAACTTTGAGGAAACCCACAATGTGAGGTTAAAGGACACTTATTTCAATTTTTCTCTGAACATTTATTTTAATTTTTCACTAAACACTTATTTCAATTTTTCTCTAAACACTTATTTCAATTTTTCTTTAGACACTTTCTTTTCAATGTTTCTCTAAACATTTATTTCAATTTTTCTCTAAACATTTATTTCAATTTTTCTCTAAACACTTATTTCAATTTTTCTCTAAACACTTATTTCAATTTTTCTCTAAACATTTATTTCAATTTTTCTTTAAACACTTTTTTTCAATTTGTCTCTAAACATTTCAATTTTTCTTTTTACACTTTTTGTAATGTTTCTTTAAACACTTTTTCAAAGCTTAAGGATTATATATTATATGTGACACCACATATTTTTTTTTCTGTAACACATTGAAAGCTTGAAGGTAATATATTTTGTTTGACACCATGTATTTCTCATGTTGAACATTTTTCACATTGAACACCTTCAAAATTTAAAGATCATATTACACAAGCTTAAAATTATATTTCAGAACATTAATTTTTCATATTGAACGCCTTCAAATCCTAAATTATGAGACCACTCCATTTTCATGTTCACCACTCACTCACTACTCACTTTCAAAACATTAGGATCATATTATATGTGACACCAATCATTTTGTATGTTGAACATCTTTAAAGCTTGAGGACTGCATATATTTGACACTATGTATTTCTCATGTTGAACACCTTCAAATCTGTCAGGTCCTATACTATTTGACACCATCAATTTCTCATGTTGAACACCTTCAAATCTGTAAGGTCCTATACTATTTGACACCATCAATTTCTCATGTTGAACACCTTCAAATCTGTAAGGTCCTATACTATTTGACACCATCAATTTCTCATGTTGAACACCTTCAAATCTGTAAGGTCTTATACTATTTGACACCATTAATTTCTCATGCCGAACACTTTTGAATCTTTAGGACCATATTAAATTTGACACCATCAATTTGTAATGTTGAGCACCTTCAGCTTTAGGGCCATATTATGTACCAGACCCTACTGCATTCTGACCAGTTGTTACTTCAGTTAACAGCAGCTAATGGTATAAGTACACGTCCACAGTTCATTGTATAATCAACTTATTTCCTGAACCTTTCAACAATCCTGCATCATCTAATAAAGTAAGTAAAGTGGATATTCAGCAGAATTAACCGCTGGCTGAAAATAAGAGTTTTTGAAGACTCGATTGTACTAAGCCACAGCCTGTGAGAGGTGGCATGGCCAGTGACCTTCCTTGCTGTTTGTACTTTCCCTAACTCATGCGTCAGGTATCTATTTACAGCTGGGTTGACTGGAGAAGTAGTCCTCGATTAAAATCACGACCCAGATTTCTTTTTTAAAGTCTCCGGTGGCGATTCAAAACGAGGCACGCTGTTACCAAAGAAAATAGTGAATTGTTCGCTATGCGCTCCTCGTCTAATAACAACAGAAAATTAAATCAAGTTTTTGGGGGGATTGCAACAACTAATAATACAACTTTAACTGAAATACACAATAACCGTATTAAGTTATCCACTTCCAGGTCTTAAAAAACAAGTCCCTGATACAGCCATTGTAGTAAAAGTAGGTTGTGTAAGTACAGCATTGCCATGGCTACCGTCACAAGTCATCGGCATGAGGCACACGGACACCAACAAAATCTTATTATAAAAAGCCATATAGTGCCAAAAAGGTAATCGCTAAAGGCAGATGGTTAGTCGGCAACAAAATTACATACAGACAACATGATATCAAGTGGTGGATCCATTTCTCAAAGGGAATATGATGAAGTGACGAGGAAAGAAAGCAAAAGTAAAATTTAAAAACTTGGGGTAAACACAGGAATGGCAAGGTATCCAGACAATATCAGAACTAAGGGAAACTGCATGTTCTGGGGGGAAATTGGTTGTTCTAGTGGCAACTGGGCGTTCAAGAGAGGAATTGGGTGTTATTGGGGAAACTGAAGAAAACTGGATCTTCTAGAGTAAAACTAGATGTTCTGGAAGAAACAAAAGGAAAATTGGAGCTTCTAGAATAAAATTAGAGGTTCTGGTAAAAACTGGATCATCTAGAGTAAAACTAGATGTTCTTGGAAAAACTGGATCTTCTAGAGTAAAACTAATGTTGTTGGAAAAACTGGATCTTCTAAGAGTAAAACTAGATGTTCTGGGGAAAACCAAAGGAAAACTGGATCTTCTAGAGTAACACTAGATGTTCTGATAAAAACTGGATCATCTAGAGTAAAATTGGATCATATAATAGTAAAACTAGATGTTCTGGGGGAAAAGGAAAATTGGATCTTCTAGAGTAAAACTATATGTTCTGGGGAAAACTGGATCTTCTAGGAAAAAACTGGATATTCTAGAAGAAACAATGTTCTGGGGAAGCTAGATGCTCTTGAGGGAAATTGAAGGAAAACTCTTCTCAAGGAAGTTTGTATGTTCTGGGGGAAACTGAATCTATTAGGATGAAATTAAAGAAGGGATCAAGATGCTGAGCAGCGCATGAGTTGCAGCATTCAACGACCCATAGCTGACTGCTAGCATCAGGGTCAGCGAACCAGAGCTGCCAAGATCCTTCTACACCTTAACACGGGGAACTGGGCTAACAGGCTGCAACAGAGCAGACTGGCTAAGGAGAAGGGATCGAATAGGAATTTCTAACTCAGTTCTAAAAAAAATGCTGTTGGGTCGAAAGGTGCAAATATCGTAGTCAAGCTGTAAACTATGACACAATGTATTTCGTTCTCTGGACTACATTCTGCTACTTAAGCCCTTCTAACGGTTTGGTAGCGGGAGATTGAGAACAAACGAAGCCAAGCCAAGCCAAATTAAAGGAGAACTGGATGTTCTAGGAGAGAAATTGGATGTTCTAGGGGAAATGGAAGTAAACAGCCACAAGAGGACACCCAAAAGCTAATCAGCAATATATCCTCTAAGCACTAGTCGAGTGGTCTGCGGAGGTCTTTGTGTATGACAAGGACAAGAATCACACCACTTTTCCACAGAGAGCATGTCGTAAGAAGCGACTGTGTGACATGGTATAACACCGGCATGATTAGGTGGTTTGTTTAGAGAAGCATAGATGGCGCTTAACAGGCTGTGGGTCTACTTTGCTCTAATGTTTGAGTCTATTAAGATGGACTCACTCATCAGTTAACCACCCAACGCAGCAGAGTATTAAGCTGCTCAAGCCTAGCCTGCTAAGCAGAAAATACTTCTCCCGGCTATATCGAGCTCATACCAGAGCTGGGACCTGCACTGGGGTATCTGTCCCTGTAGAAGTACAGGTTGACTAGAAACTTATTATTTCTTCTTTCATTCTTGAATCACATATGGGACACAGTGCCTTACCAAGGACCAGCAGAAGCGAAGAGTAACATCAGACTCAACTGAAACATACCCATCAAGTCTCCCTTTATTTTAAACATGGAGTATACAGGTACTTTTTTCTTTTCTTTCCTGTAGCACATAATTTCCAGTACTACCATACGGCAGCGAGTAATGTACAATCAGCAGGGAAGGACAGGGACCATTGGAAATGTGGTTTTACAGAAGAATGTTGATAATTCCATGGACTGGAAAGAAGTAAAATGATGTGAAACTTGATCAAGAACAGACATAGAGTTAGCCTACGGCAAAAATCAGGACAAGGCAGTTGTAATCTTTTTTCGGGCATGTTATGAGATGAGGCGGGCTGGAACACGTGTGCCAACGGGCAGAATTGCCGGGAAAAGAGAGAAAATATTGAACAGCTTGAAGGAATGGCATGGAAGACGATCTGCGACGGAACTGATAAACGACACATGTTATTAGGTGCCTGTGCTTTGTAAAGAGTGACAAATGGAAGATGAAGAACAACTTTATAACAGAATTACATGTTCCAATGAATGATACCAACAGATTCAGAAGGATGACAGAACCAACAGATCCAGAAGGAAGATTAAACCAACAGATTCAGAAGGAAGATTGAACCAACAGATCCAGAAGGAAGACAGAACCAACAGATCCAGAAGGAAGATTGAACCAACAGATCCAGAAGTAACATTAAACCTATAGATCCAGAAGGAAGATTAAACCAACAGATCCAGAACCAACAGATCCAGAAGGAAGATTGAACCAACAGATCCAGAAGGAAGATTAAACCAACAGATCCAGAACCAACAGATCCAGAAGGAAGATTAAACCAACAGATTCAGAAGGAAGACAGAACCAACAGATCCAGAAGGAAGATTAAACCAACAGATCCAGAACCAACAGATCCAGAAGGAAGATTAAACCTATAGATCTAGAAGGAAGATTGAACCAACAGATCCAGAAGGAAGATTAAACCAACAGATCCAGAACCAACAGATCCAGAAGGAAGATTAAACCAACAGATTCAGAAGGAAGACAGAACCAACAGATCCAGAAGGAAGATTGAACCAACAGATTCAGAAGTAAGATTAAACCTATAGATCCAGAAGGAAGACAGAACCAACAGATTCAGAACTAAGATTGAACCAACAGATCCAGAAGGAAGACAGAACCAACAGATTCAGAAGGAAGATTAAACCTATAGATCCAGAAGGAAGATTGAACCAACAGATTCAGAAGTAAGATTAAACCTATAGATCCAGAAGGAAGACAGAACCAACAGATTCAGAACTAAGATTGAACCAACAGATCCAGAAGGAAGACAGAACCAACAGATTCAGAAGGAAGATTAAACCTATAGATCCAGAAGGAAGATTGAACCAACAGATTCAGAAAGTCTTTGTCAATGAATACAAAAATGTAAATAAAATATTCTTTAAAAAAAAGCCATTACAACCATTAACATATTTACTTATCAAAAACTTGTGTAAAACCAGGTTTCAAAAACTCCTTCCAGAGATAAGAAGTCTCACAACTCTTTTAACTGCTGTGGTACGTGAGGTAAGCACGGATGTAAACACATGGGGAGGATTTCAATTGGAAACAAACTTCCGAGGATGTGGATACATACACTGATTGATAACGATGATTTGGGATTTCTGTGATCAAATTATAAAAAGTTGCAAGATTAAACAGTTTGTAATGAAACAAGGCAAAAATGTTCACGCCATTTGTTATGCCTTCCATAGTATTCAAGACAATATAAACATCTAGAGAATCGTTGACACCAGCCATGATTCAAATTTAAAAACATTTTTCAACAAAAGAATTTAAATTTAAAAAAAAAAAAACCTTCATTATTTCATGTCTGTACGATTTGGCCTTATTATGTCAGAATTTTTGACCATTTGTGTCAATGTAACTTGAATCCTGATATTTAGCAGCCAGGGACCCATAGCTGACTGCTAGCGTCATGGCCAGTCACCCAGAGCTAAGAAGAAGGGATTGAAGAGGGAAGGCTAACCCGGTACCCAAAAACACCATGCTGAAGTCGGATGTGTTGGACTGAAACATGCACATATCGCGGGCAAGCTGTAAACTACGACACAATTCCATTCTTCAGACTAAGTCCTGCTACTTGCAAAGCTCTTTCTATGGTTTGGCAGCGGGAGTCTGAGAACGAACAACGAAGAAAAATCCTGGTATTCAATCGGACAGATCAGTGTGTGACGCCAGGTACCAAAAGGTGCAGCTGGGGGGGGGGGGGGGGGGGGGTGTGTGTGGTCCAGCCTTGAGGCTTTTCATTGTAACTTCTCACATTGTCCATGTGAATCATAGGACTTCTTACTAGTCAGGAAAACATATTGTTACTGTACCTCTCTGTATGTGGTTGAAGCGTAGACTACAGAAGATTATGAATGGGCTAGCAACCTCATCATGTAAAATAAATTACTACAAAAACCACCACTGCCAGAGTACATCAAATGCTTAGTACAGGCTTCTTTTAAAATCATGCAGGTTGCTATATGCTTCACAGGGAGCAAGATAAAGATGACAGCGAAACTATTGTCTTGTAAGGTTTTCTTGTCCTTTCTGTCTGTTGTCGCCCCCTAATCGTCTTGTCCTTGACTTGCCACTGGGGTCGGTCGGCACGAGACGAGAGAGTGAGGATAAAAAGTAGTGCAGATAATCCTTACTAAAAATAGCGCTAGCAACATTAATTATGCCATCATCGTCTACGATGGCAGGCGGCCTTTGCCTGTCTGTGTAGGACCTCTTAGTAAGATCAGACCTTCAATCATTGTTAGGTCAGACCAACAATCATCCTAGTAAGGTCAGACTTACAATAATAGTAGTAAGATTAGACTTTAAATCATTTCAGTAAGGTCAGACAAACAACCATTCAAAATGACCGCTGAACATCTGCTGCAAAACTGCCCGATATACAAGGACCAGAGAAAGCACATGTGGCCATCACCAGTGGCGACACTAGACAAGCTCTATGGCAGTGCCAACAGCCTCAGGATTACCGCTGCTTTCTTCGAAAAAATTCAGGTTGACGTCTGACAGCGTACGAAGAAGAAGAAGACAAACAATCATCTTAGTAAGGTCAGACCTTCAATCATTGTAGTAAAGTCAGATCTACAATCATCTTAGTAAGGTCAGACCTTCAATCATTGTAGTAAAGTCAGATCTACAATCATCTTAGTAAGGTCAGACCTTCAATCATTTTAGTAAAGCCATTCCCTCAATCATCCTAGTAAGATCAGCCCTTCAATCAATGTAAGGTCATACCTACAATCAACTTAGTACAGGTCATATCTACAATCATTGTAAGGTCATACCTACAATCATCTTAGTAAAGTATATTATACTACCGACAGCCAGAAAAATTCAGAACTTAATGATTTAAGAACAGTACTCTGTCAACTATGCCAGCAGTCCGCACCAATAAGAGTAGTGGTACAGTGGGTTCCATCCCACTGTAACATTCAAGGCAACGTGGAGGCAGACAGACTGGCAAAAGAAGGTGCAAGATTACCACAACCAGATCCTAGTTTGACCTACAAAGAGTCCAAAAGGTTTATTAGGGACAGATACTTGGCCAAATGGGAAACAGAGCATACTGGCTACACAAAAAATGATGCCTTTTACCAGTTGAACAGAAGAGAGCAGGTCGTGGTCTTCAGACTCCGCACAGACCACAACAGACTGAGGTACTATCTATTCAATTAACTGAAGATAGGTGGCACTGACAAATGCACCTGTGGTACAGGGAAAATGACAGCTGAACATCTGCTGCAAAATTACCCAACATACGAGGACCAGAGAAAGCACATGTGGCCATCACCAGTGCCAACACTAGACAAGCTCTATGGCAGTGTCGACAGCCTCAGGATGACAGCTGCTTTCTTCGAACAAATTTAAGTTGACGCCTGACAGCGTACGAAGAAGAAGATACTACCAACAAATAAATACATTTTTTGGTGGTTGCCTCCCTATTCAACCCCCCCCCCCCAAGTATGTCCAGCATCATTTATCTTCAAATTAATAAAAACCACAGCTAATTTCATACGCTCGCCTCAAGGGAACAAACAGTGCATAGAAATTCATTAGACCAATGGCATGTCTTTCAATTCGGTAGTTCATGTGCAAAGTACTGATGGTCTGTTCATTTTTAACAAAAATTGGATGTCACCAATGTCATGTGACTTGAAACAACCAACAGAAAACTCCCAGCCATGAGTCCCCAAAATGTTGCGCAGACATCCTATTTGTTATAGCCTTTATATTGAAGCATTGTGCTGCATCAATTGCCTTGTGTCTTTGGGCGTTTTTCAAACTTTTAGTATAATTTATTATATATGAGGCGTGTTCAAATGCAACAAGTGAACATCAATACGATGACGTCATTTCTGGTGTAAAGAGGACATACGCACGTCAAGTTTGTAAAATTTCACTATCAGTTAATTTCGCGCAAGTTATGAAAGATCTTCCGAGACCAGGTCAGGCCCATATTATTACGTTAACTCACGTCCTTCTTTAGACATCGTTGTCCAGTTCTTCACTGTTGCCTTCGGCACACTTTTCTCACCATACACTGCCTGCATTCTGTGATGAATGTCAACTGGTCGACATTCTTCAGCTGTTAGAAACCGAATCACCGCTCACTGATCAACTCTGGATGGATTCCGTATCACACCTGCCATGTTTTCAACAGTCTGCTGAGGAAACTATGAGCAGGAGGATAATGAAATTTTGCAAACTTGACGGCTGGTATGTGCTGTTTACACCAGAAGTGACATCATGCACATCGTATGTATGCTTGTTGCAGTTTTGTGCAGTTTAATTTGAACATGCCTCGTAATATTTTCTTCTATCACAAATGCAAATGTAGCTTGCATACTATGATGTGACTCTTCAGCAATCAACTTATATTTTTTAGCACAATAAATAACTTCAGCAGCCCCCAAGAATGGGGGACATTGTATACTGTTAATTATCATTTCTTTTATAGTCATTTATTCATTTTCATAGACCAGGTTTTTGTTAGGTTTTCGTTGATCAAGTTTCCAGTTATCATTGATCAAGTTTATAGTTTTAATTGATCGAGTTTACATGATTTCATTGACTGAGCTTTCAGGTTTTCACTGAAAAAGCTTACAGATTTTCATTGATCAAGCTTACAGGATTTCATCGATCGAGCTTACAGGATTTCATCAATCGAGCTTACAGGATTTCATCAATCGAGCTTACAGGATTTCATCGATTGAGCTTACAGGATTTCATCGATCGAGCCTACAGGATTTCATTGATCGAGCTTACATGATTTCACTGATTGATCTTACAAGATACATTTCAGTCATTTTATGAGTGGGATCTACAGTATTTCAAAATGACTCTTTGTTCATTCAATATTTCAGGTATTTGATGAAATGAATGCATACTGAAGTTGGTGAGCTTTTTGTCTGGAGAATCATATACAATCTGTGTCAATTGATGGGAGGTTCATCTTTAAGCAAGTCAGGCATCCAGGAAGGCAGCTTTCCTGGGTGACAGGTGGGAGATGATTTCTGACACAAAATTTGGGTTGGATATAACATACACCTTTGATAAGGTGGAAGAGGAGAAACATACACCTTTGATAAGGTGGAAGAGAAGAGAATATGATGTGGAGAGGGTGTGAAATGGTGCAGGGTATTAAGTGGAGGAGGTTTGAAGGGGAGAAATATACAACAATAGGGGGGGGGGGAGGTGAAGTGTCAGAGTATTAAGTGTTGTGAGGTATGGACGAGAGGTGGATAAAGTGGAAGAGGCATGAAGGGGAGAGGGATACAACAATGGGGGGGAGAAAAAGGTGAAGTGTCAGAGTATCAAGTGTTGTGAGGTATGGAGGGGAGGTGGATGAAGGGGAGCGGTGTAAAGTGGAATAAAAAGATGTATGTAGTGGAGGGGGTATGAAGATGGAATATGGGGGGGGGGGGGGGAGAGATGGAGATGGAATATGGAGTGGAGGACACAATAAGTCAAGAAGAGATGGGAGGGGTGGGGGAGAGGAGAGGGACATGGAGACAGGTATTAATTATATGTGTTTTAAACAATAAATAAATCGAAGCTGCAGTGGTATTGAAGGCCAAAAGATGATTAAAAACACATCTAGGTAATGGCTCATTGAACGCACCACAGCAAAAACAAAGCCACCATTACTTATTTGCCACCTTTACCTATATGTGTTTTTTAGGGAGGTGTGTGAAAAGAGGCATTCAGGCAGTGATAGTCAAATTGTGTAGAGCATTAGTTAAGCCTAGATTGGAGTACTGTGTTCAGGCGTGGAGTTCTAATCATAGAGGGAATATAAACATACTGGAAAGGATACAAAGAAGAGTAACAAAACTGATGGGATTCGAGAATTAGAGTTATGAGGAAAGACTCAGTTAAATTGGCCTACAGTGTCTAGAAAAGAAAACAATTCTAGGTGATTTAATACAGGTTATAAGATGATTAAGAGAAAGGAGAAATTAGACTATAACAAGTTTTCAAAGTACAACCGGCTACAAGAACAAGAGGACGCAGCTACAGCTGCCTACAAGAACAAGAGGGCATAGTCACAAATTAATTAATGAAAGGTCCAGATTAGATATTAGGAAATATTTTTGTGGTAAAAAAGTGGTGAATGCTTGGAATGCATTGCCACAGGAAATGGTGGGGGAAGGGTCAGTTAATGCATTCAAAATAGATTGGATGCATTTAATTATTTTTAGATCAAGCTAAGTTAAGTTAAGAAGTAGGTCATGAAAGTTCATTAAAAAAATTAAACAAATTTTCAAAACATTGCAAAGAAAATGCATTCTACAATTTTATATGAGCCTGTCTACGGAATACATTTACATCAATGTAAAGTTGACACTGTTAAGCATCTAAAGACTGGTTGTTGAATCTCCAAAACTGGGTTGTGTAATTTGGTGGTGGCTACTGGAGATGGTGCTGGAATGGTGCTAGATGGGCAGTGGGGGTTGACTGTCGAGGGCTTCCTAGGGGATGCTAATCTGTCTGGGTGTTGGCATTTGGTAACCTCCTTTGGTAGTGGATTCTCTCTGATGCAGCAGGGAGCTTTGCTCCAGCCTGAGAACAACAGCCTGCAAATAAAATTGATTAGGTCACTAATAGCCATCTACAGTACAAATATCAAGCTAATTCTGACAACACACACAGCTATAATATTTAAGGTGTTGCCAGACAATTCCGGGGAACTGAGATCCTAGCCCAGTCAGACACAACATACTGACCAGGACGTCGCGTCAGGGTCAGGTACAACATACTGACCAGGACGTCGCATCAGGGTCAGGCACAATACACTGACCAAGACCACAATCTCTCTTCCATGTAGCGTTCCCTGGAAACAGGCTGTTTTCAAGGCAGCCAGGCTGACAAGATGTGGATCGTTGTGATCCCCTTAGTAGTGAGCGTCACACAGATGAAGTCAAGCACAGCACAACCACCTGGAAGACCACAGTCCACCTTCATCAGCACGCTCATACTGTGAGGAAAGCTACTACAACCCATCACTTGAAGTCCTTTTCAGCGCGCACAAAAGAGTAAACTTACTCATTGTGGGCATTAAACAACAACAATAACAGACAATTCCTGTACTAAATCTCATTCTTTTATCAGAGAGAAGGCCTTTAAGGGGCAATTCCTGTACTAAATCTCATTCTTTTATCAGAGAGAAGGCCCTTAAGGGACAATTCCTGTACTAAATCTCATTCTTTTATCAGAGAGAAGGCCCTTACGGGACAATTCCGTACTAAATCTCATTCTTTTATCAGAGAGAAGGCCCTTACGGGACAATTCCTGTACTAAATCTCATTCTTTTATCAGAGAGAAGGCCTTTAAGGGACAATTCCTGTACTAAATCTCATTCTTTTATCAGAGAGAAGGCCCTTAAGGGATAATTCCTGTACTAAATCTCATTCTTTTATCAGAGAGAAGGCCCTTACGGGACAATTCCGTACTAAATCTCATTCTTTTATCAGAGAGAAGGCCCTTACGGGACAATTCCTGTACTAAATCTCATTCTTTTATCAGAGAGAAGGCCCTTAAGGGACAATTCCTGTACTAAATCTCATTCTTTTATCAGAGAGAAGGCCCTTACGGGACAATTCCTGTACTAAATCTCATTCTTTTATCAGAGAGAAGGCCCTTACGGGACAATTCCTGTACTAAATCTCATTCTTTTATCAGAGAGAAGGCCCTTAAGGGACAATTCCTGTACTAAATCTCATTCTTTTATCAGAGAGAAGGCCCTTATGGGACAATTCCTGTACTAAATCTCATTCTTTTATCAGAGAGAAGGCCCTTACGGGACAATTCCTGTACTAAATCTCATTCTGTCATCAGAGATAAGGTGTTAACAAGTTGAACCTCGTACCTTTGGAGTGAAAGGCCAGTGCTCTACCACAACACTACACAATAAATGTGGGTATTTATACATTTCTCGGGCCGTCGCTTTAGCTGACAGGTAAGGCTTCTTGTCGCTCAACAAACAAATAAAGTAAAGTGAAAACTTGTAGGTGGTTCAAATCCCACAAGTTTCAAGTATCCCTGGGTATCAATGGAGGTGAGATTGCCATCTAGTTCTATCGGAGATAGATGAAAAAACTCTGAGGTCCCATATACGTAATGTGCATATAAAAGAACCCTTAGCAGTTGAAAATGGAAAATAGCAGGACGTAAGCCGCTGTCCAGGCAAAAATTCTAAAGGTAATGAAATTCTTACCAAATGGTAGACAGTCTGAAAACAAAGTAGAAGAGCCCTCCATCATGCAAAGACACAACAGGCCAATCACCTGTTTATCTGCATACACGATTGCAAGTATAAAGAATAAATCTACATTACCACGTAGGGATAGAAGAGGAGTGAGTGACTAAGTAAAATGATTTATACACTGGCTGCAATGGTCTCTTTCTCAGATACAATTCACTTAGATGATACCAGTGGTAATAGTTATCAAGTGTAAAAACAAAAAAAAATTTTTTAAATAAAAAAAAACCTGCAGGTATGGTTAGATAAGGGACCTATGGGTTATAACAGATCATACATATAAGGTGAGTGAGCAAGTCCAGGTAGCAGTGAAATGGGATAATGCAATGTTAGGTATGATAAAAAAGAAATATTAAACATAGAAGCAAGGAAGTGATAAACTGTATAAAGCATTAGTTAGACCTAGATTGGAGTACTGTGTACAGGTGTGGAGTCCTTATCATAGAGGGGATGGGGGACAGCGTGGCCTAGTGGTTAAGTGGCACGGCTCACAATCCGAAGGTGCTGGGTTCGGGGGGTGGGGGGTGAGAATATAAACATGCTGGAAAGAATACAAAAAAGAGCGACAAAGATGATAGTGGGATTCCATAATTACAGTTATGAGGAAAGACTCAGAAAAACAGGCCTACGGTGTCTCGAAGAGAGAAGAATTCGTGGTGACTTAATACAGGTTTATAAGATGATCAGAGGAATGGATAAATTAGACTTTAACAAGTTTTTCAAAATACAGTCACCCACAAGAACAAGAGGGCATAGCTACAAGCTGACTTAAGAGAGGTTCAGATTAGATATTAGGAAATGTTTTTTTTAGTCAGAGAGTGGTGAATGCTTGGAATGCACTGCCACATAAAATAGTGGAGGCAGGGTTAATTAATGCATTTAGGAATAGATTGTATGTGCATAGTTTTTAGATCAAGGAAATGAGGATGGCGTGGCCTAGTGGTTAAGTGGCACGGCTCACAATCCGAAGGTGCTGGGTTCAATCCCAATCACAGCACCGGCCGCTACCCCAGGGAAGCAAACCCTTAGAAAATGCAGGAGGAAGGAGACCCTTACATAAAATGCATGCTGAAGTCGGATGCATTGGGCCGACAGGCGCAATATAAAAACCACAGTGCAACGCACACCGCCTTGGGGATTAGAGAAATAAGGCAAACGCAAAAAAAAAAAAAAAAAGATCAAGGAAATCTAAAAAAAACGTTGTATACAGACTGCAGAGTCTTCTAAGCCAGTATAAAGACGTTAGGTTAAGTTAAGAAGACAGGACGAATTGGGAAAACTATATGTTTGCATATTTTGACCATCACAACTTTTCACATACATTGACACAAATCATGACACACCATTCTTCGAAAGTATAACAAATATTTACCTGTATTCACAGGTGATAAAATTGAATCTGGCTGGGAACAGTATTTAGGATCATAGCCTACACTGCCTGTTGACCTTGACCTGGCAATAGCATTAGCTGCTCCATGCCTGCTGACTTGATGGTGCTGCTGAGTGTGATGACGCGGATTCTGGTTGCTGTAGTGCTGGCATGTACAGGCAGAACATGACATCACAGAACTATCCACTACCCCCTGCCTGATCTGGTATGCCCGGCAGTGGCTGGAGGAGTGAGGCAAGTCCCTTACGTCGCAAGTGTAAGGGTTTGCCGTAGACGATGCCCCAGGTGTGGATGCAATCTGGCTGGAAGGTGATGAGTGCTGGGCCACAGATGAGATGCAGTCGCACTGTGAGCTGTCTGAGAACGGTGTTGGATTACGAGTGGGTTCACTATGAGCACACATAACCTTCTTAACTTTACTCCCGCAGCCTCTAGTGTGAGTCTGAGGTTTGTGTTTATGGTCGCTATAAGAATGGAGTGGCGATGGTGACGACGACGACGACGATGATGATGATGAGGTAGGGTGAGGTGGGTAATTATCACTACAAAAATGTTTGCCGCTGCAGATTGCACTGTCAAAACAATTGCCACGAGGGACTCTTCCTTTGTCATTTCCATCAGTCACTCCATGCAAGCAGCAAGAAAGATGGCTGCCTGTTCGAAAGTTTTCATAATGTGAATTTGGACAACCACTGGAGTCAGCCATGACGGGATATCTAGACATGCAGATATTGCAGTGATGCTGGGAAGCAATCCCTGATGAATGTGCTGATTCAACATCCCTGTTATCACAAGAATCACTATGATGTCCATGTCTGTTTTCACAACCAACAGTGCTATCTTCCCCTCTAGAACCTGCTCGAGGTCCACCACTAAAGACATTGCTAGACCTGTCGTGGTTTGTGGGCTTCGTTGGGTGAAAAGTTTGAAACAATGATCTTCCTTTAGGAGAAACCAGCATTTGATTGGAGCAATGTGTCGGATATTCGCCGTGTTGATTCGAGGCAGGTGAGCGCAAGGAAGGTGAAGTATTTCCTCGGTACTCATCCCCATCAGATGTGACCACATGAAGCTGGCGGTGGACGGAGAAGTGTCCTAACTGACCAGAGTGGCTACTTGGAGGATCTGTGCTTCCACTGTGCTGGCCACTGCTAGTACTATGTCTGCTGCCAATGGTGTCCCCATCGCTGGCTGGGTAAGGTAGACTTGTCACAGAATTCGCTGTCAAGAATGAGAAGAATTATTTGCAAAGTTCTCAACAAAAATGTCAGAAAACAATTGTACAAGCATATACATACCTTGATATTTTACTGGAATCTTGTAGAAATGTAGCATTATTAAACATTTTACTGGAATCTTGTAGAAATATAGCATTATACATATTTTACTAGAATCTTGTAGAAATGTAGCATTATAAAAATGTTACTGGAATCTTGTAGAAATGTAGCATTATAAAAGTGTTACTAGAATCTTGTAGAAATGTAGCATTATAAAAATGTTACTGGAATCTTGTAGAAATGTAGCATTATAAAAATGTTACTGGAATCTTGTAGAAATGTAGCATTATAAAAGTGTTACTAGAATCTTGTAGAAATGTAGCATTATAAAAATGTTACTGGAATCTTGTAGAAATGTAGCATTATAAAAATGTTACTGGAATCTTGTAGAAATGTAGCATTATAAAAATGTTACTGGAATCTTGTAGAAATGTAGCATTATAAAAATGTTACTGGAATCTTGTAGAAATGTAGCATTATAAAAATGTTACTGGAATCTTGTAGAAATGTACCATTATAAAAATGTTACTGGAATCCTGTAGAAATGTAGCATTATAAAAATGTTACTGGAATCTTGTAGAAATGTAGCATTATAAAAATGTTACTGGAATCTTGTAGAAATGTACCATTATACATATTTTACTGGAATCTTGTAGAAATGTAGCATTATAAAAATGTTACTGGAATCCTGTAGAAATGTAGCATTATAAAAATGTTACTGGAATCTTGTAGAAATGTAGCATTATAAAAATGTTACTGGAATCTTGTAGAAATGTACCATTATACATATTTTACTGGAATCTTGTAGAAATGTACCATTATAAAAATGTTACTGGAATCTTGTAGAAATGTATCATTATAAAAATAACAAGAAATGTGATCAACATTCACCCTATTCTATTTTATTAGGAGCACTGGTAGACATGTGTTACTGGGGTCTGAATAGGGAACAAGGAATAAAATTGTAACCTGCCAATGTATGGTGTACAAGGTACATTAAGAAGGTTGGGCAATGGGCCGGAAAGCCCATCCTGTAGAAACTATAAGCTACCTCCTTCTTCCTAAGATTTCCTGCCTCACCCATCCTTGTGCTGTTCTCTTGAATAAGTTTTCTTTTGTAGCCCTGACGAACATAAGTTTTCTTTTGTAACCCTGTCGAACATAAGTTTTCTTTTATAGCCCTGTCGAACATAAGTTTTCTTTTGTAACCCTGTCAAACATAAGTTTTATTTTGTAACCCTGCCAAACCATGGCAAGCACTAAATAATCTTTACCAGAGATTTGTTGATATTTGATTTGCCAGAGAAGTCTGAAGCTACAAACTACACATGAAGACTCACAAACTTTAATCTGCCTGAGAAGTCTAAAGCTACAAACGCCTTCACATTAAGATCACTGGCTTTGATTTGCCTGAGAAGTCTAAAGCTACAAAAAACTTCACATAAAGATTCATTAGTTTTGATGTGACTTAGAAGTCTAAAGCTACAAATGCCTTCACATTAAGACCACCATCTTTGATCTGCCTCAGACTCAGAAGTCTTAAGCTACAGAAAACTTCACATGAAGACCCACCAGCCTTGATCTGCCTGATAAGTCTAAAGCTATAAACTTCATGTCAAGACTCACCAGCCTTGATCTGCCTGAAGCTATAAACTTCACATGAAGACTCACCAGCTTTGATCTGTCTGAGAAGTCTAAAACTATAAACTTCATGTCAAGACTCACCAGCCTTGATCAGCCTGAGAAGTCTGAAGCTATAAAGTTCATGTCAAGACTCACCAGCCTTGATCTGCCTGAGAAGTCTAAAGCTATAAACTTCACATGAAGACCCACCAGCCTTGATCTGCCTGAGAAGTCTAAAGCTATAAACTTCATGTGAAGACTCACCAGCCTTGATCTGCCTGAGAAGTCTAAAGCTATAAACTTCACATGAAGACTCACCAGCATTGATCTGCCTGAGAAGTCTAAAGCTATAAACTTCATGTGAAGACTCACCAGCTTTGATCTGCCTGAGAAGTCTATCTCCAGCCGTCAAGGTAGGAAGTTGATTATCATCTTCATCCACATCGCTGGGACAAATTGGAGGACGAGCAAAACCATTGACTCGAAACTGACCGGATGAGGTCTCGTACCCAGACTCTTTCATTTGGTAATCTGTGGAACATATGCACTTATGGATGATGCCAAATACAAGTAACATCAATCAATCAATTCATAAAAGTCTTTCAGCTCCCTGTGAAGCACAGGAGTTCAATGAATACATGCTAAGTCCATGTTCTGAGTCCTCTGTTTCAATATTCTACTTATCTCTTTTATATCCACTTGAACTATCTTCGTCATGTGTATTTTGGTATTCATCTATTTTTTTTTAACTTTTTCAGTCTAGTTGTTGTAGGTAACACAAAATTCAATCACAAAAGAAAAATAAATAACTATGCACAGTATTTACACCAAAAATATATGCAAACGGTGTCAGATATAGACATGAATCAAGAAATAGTAATGACAAATTAACAAATCATTGTGACAAATTCACACATCATGACAAAGTAATACATCATGACAAAGTAATACATCATGACAAATTGACACATCATGACAAAGTAATACATCATGACAAATTAACACATGACAAATTAACACATCATGACCTATTAACAAATCATTGTGACAACTTGACACATCATGACAACTTGACACATCATGACGACTTGACACATTATGACAACTTGACACATCATGACAACTTGACACATTATGACAACTTAACACATCATGAGAACTTGACACATTACGACAACTTGACACATCATGACAACTTGACACATTTTGACAACTTGACACATCATGACAACTTGACACATCATGACAACTTGACACATTATGACAACTTGACACATCATGACAACTTGACACATCATGACAACTTGACACATTATGACAACTTGACACATTATGACAACTTGACACATCATGACAACTTGACACATCATGACAACTTGACACATTATGACAACTTGACACATCATGACAACTTGACACATTATGACAACTTGACACATTATGACAACTTGACACATCATGACAACTTGACACATTATGACAACTTGACACATCATGACAACTTGACACATTATGACAACTTGACACATTATGACAACTTGACACATCATGACAACTTGACACATTATGACAACTTGACACATCATTACAACTTGACACATTATGACAACTTGACACATCATGACAACTTGACACATTATGACAACTTGACACATTATGACAACTTGACACATTATGACAACTTGACATATCATGACAACTTGACACATCATGACAACTTGACACATCATGACAAATTGACACAAATTGGAGAACCCAGGAAAAAGTCACAAAGTAGAGAATGACTGAAAATACAGAAATGACTTACCCTGGTAGTGATATCCATTGACTGTGGTTGGGCCTTGAGAGTAGCTCCCTTCTTTGTCGGAGGACATGTACCCGGAGCTGGGAACCTCTCCTGGCAGAGTCGTCTCATCTGATGGATGCAAAAGGACACATTACACATACAAACAGGCAAGCAAGAATCAGAGAGGCTGCAGCGGCAATGAAAACTAAATGTTGGTTTGAGTCAGTGTGGTGTGGGCATGGATACAAATCATTCGCAAACTACCTCGTTGGCAAAAGGTCTTTGTCATGGACAGAATTCAATTTTCAAATGTGAACAACTAACTAATCTAAACAAGGATGGATATGGATACAAAAGTGGAGATTATCTGGCACATGATGTCCTAACATGGAAAATGTTGATAGTGGTGGTGATGGTGATGATGGTGGTGATGATGATGGTGAAGTAGATGGGGCTGGTGGTGATGTAGATGCTGGTGGTGATGATACAATGGTGGTGACGGTGTAGATGGTGGTGGTGATGGTGTAGATGGTGGTGGTGATTATAGTAGTAATGGTCATGATGGTTGTGTTATTGATGATGATGATGTTATTGATGATGGTGGTGGTGATGATGATAAAGATTATGGATATTATAGTGATGATAATGATGCGAGTGTTGATAATGAAGATTCTGGAGGTGATAATGATGGTGGTGATGATGATAAAGATTGTGGGGGCTATAATAATGATGAATTGACGTGCCTCTAATTGTGTGCATAGCACTGCAAACATCATGCCTCTTTCTAGTCTTGTATTTGATGATTGAAATGTTGATAATGTTAACGATGATGATGAATAATTCTGACTCTACCTGTGGGTGTAGCACTGTAAACCTCATGCCTCTTTCTGGTCTGGTAGATAATGATGACCCACACCAACGATGTCCCGACAACGCAGCAGACCACAGCGATGATGATGATGCCCGTAGTGGTAGACTCGTCATCCAGGCCAAATGAGTTACCAGCTTCACCTGCCTCACCAGAGGAGTTGACTACCTGGAGACGATTGGGAGGAAGATGTTCGTGTCAGAAAAAATATCACTCTCAAACTAATATTGTACATTGGCTTTCTCTCTTCTCTTTATTGATGACTTAGTGTCTCTTCTTTCCTCCCTCTACTCTCTTCCACTACCTCTCTTAACATCTCTTCCTCCCGCCTAATCTCTTTTATTTCCTTTCTCTCTATTTCTTTGCCCGTTTGAGATAGTGGAAGTAGGATCAAGATTCTGAGCAGCGCATGAGCTGACCACTAGCGTCAGGGCCAGCGAACTAGAGCTGCCAAGACCATTCTACACCTTCATGTGGTGATCCCGGATAACACGCTGCAGCAGAGCAGACTGGCTAAGTAGAAGGGATCCAAGAGGGAAGACTAACCCGATACCCAAGAATTCCAGCTGAAGTCGAATGTGTTGGAACGAAAGGTGCAAATATCACAGTCAAGCTGTGAACTAAGACACAACACATTCCATTCTCTGGACTACATTCTGCCACTTGCAAAGCCCTTTTCAAGGTTTGGTTGTGGCAGATTGAGAACAAACGAAGAAGAAGTGAGAACAAACGAAGAAGAAGATGTCACTATATTATTACCAAAGTCATAAGTCAAGTCAAGTCATTAACCTGTAGCACTCCAATGTCCGATCCCTTCTAACCAGCTCGGCCTGCAAAAACGGTGTGCGGAAAAAATTTTTTTTTTTTTGAACGGAGTCACTCCTGACAGCCATTTTTTACTGCTGAGTACGTCCTCCATATATACACGATATTTTGCCGGTTAAAGTATCGTATGTGCGATTACAAATGGCTTTTGAACAGTTTTAATTTTGTATACGCCGTTTGGAGCAAGCCGACTTTTTGCGAAAGGGGAAGTAGGTTGTTGAGAAAGATTTTTATCGCGTAGATCTGTTTATTTTGTTTGTTTAAATGAAAGAACTACGTTTGAATTGGAAACTAACAGTTGTGGCGATATTGTAAACACAGTATCGATACGTTGTTGTGGTTTCCATGGTTTTCTATCGGAGCGACTAGGCCTTTTGGTCGAGTCCAAATTTTTCCCGAGATTTTCATAAATTTTCAACTTCATCTTTTTAAATCTCAAAAACTAACAAACATACAACAAAAACAATAACACCCACATGTTCGTTATGCTATTGTGTATCTACACGCCAGAAAATCATATTTATTGACAAACAAACATAAAAGTTACAAATTTTGAAAGACGACTACCACGGCGACTAATTAAGAAAATTAATTAGGTCAAATTTTTTTCATAAATTATGTAGCGTGCCTAAGGTTAATAGAAAATATTTAAGCTGAGTCTGAAGTGGATATCCGCATGTGACTTAAGTGCGACTCGAATCTGACTCAAAAGCTCTATTAATATGATCAACAAAATTCATTAGACTTGGCTAACAGAAACATTGCTTAGTGGTAGAGCTCCAGCCTTTTACCTGAAGCTCTGTGGTTCCTTTCGCTGTGCCCAATGAGTTTGACATCCTACAGGCATATGCCCCAGCATCTGACCACTGAGTGTCCACAATCACTAGTATCTGGTTGTCTGCCGTAAAGAAGTGCCGAGGGGTCATCTAAAATAAGAAGAATAGGCCAAATGTCACTAAATGTAATAAGCCAAATGTCACTAAATGTAATAAGTCAAATGTCACAAAATTTAACATACCAAATGTCACTAAATGTAATAGGTCAAATGCCACCAAATGTAATAGACCTGATGTCACTAAATGTAATAGGTCAAAAGTCAGTAAATGTAATAGGTCAAAAGTCACTAAATGTGTTAGGTCAAAAGTCACTAAATGTATTAGGTCAAAAGTCACTAAATGTATTAGGGCAAAAGTCACTAAATGTGTTAGGTCAAAAGTCACTAAATGTATTAGGTCAAAAGTCACTAAATGTATTAGGTCAAAAGTCACTTACTGCAATAAATAATTAACTCATAAATGGAAGTCTTAGATAACTCAATCAACACAGTACATTATCATATGACATATTCTCTCCAGAATGTAGTCTCCGTTACGCCAGCACACACCATGGTTTCTGGCAAGTCTGCCCTCGTCATACAAGGACGTCTTCAAGCCGTCAGTAATGTCAAGACATCATCATCTTGTGGGTCACCATTTTTCCCTCTTCTCAGGCCCCGTGCCCTACTCCATCAGCTGTTCCATCATATGTCTTTTCATATAAGTGAAGCATTTTTGCTTTTTTCATGTGATGTTGTCTATAAACTAATTTTCTTGTCTGCTCAGTTGTTACAGAATTTATGTATTTCTCATCTTCTGTCCATGATATTTTCAGCATTCTTCTACAGCACTTCATTTCAAAAGATGTTTTCATTTTTGTAATTATTTCCATGAATATATTGTGTATGTTGCTACAGAGAAAACAGCTGTATTGATAATGCTGGATCTTCATCTTGTTGCTTATGTCCTGGCATAAACTTCTCTCAGGGCCAGCGTCCCAGATCTGCCATGACCCTTCTCTCCCTCCACGTGGTGTTAGTGGATAACATGCTGTAACAGGGCGGACTGACTAAGGAGGGATTGAAGAGGGAAGGTAAAAATGGCATGCTGAAGTCAGATGTGTCGGACCGAAAGGTGCAAATATTTGCAGTCAAGCTGTAAACTATGACATAACGCATTCTGTTCTCTGGACTACATCCTCCTACTTGCAAAGCACTTTTCATGGCTTGTTAGTGGGAGTGTTTTTTTTTGGCCTTATTTCTCTATTTCTCAAGGCGGTGTGCGTTTTACTATGTCTTTATTTTGCGACTGTAGGCCCAGTGCATCTAACTTCGTCATGCATTTTATGTAAGGGTCTGATTCCTCCTGCATTTCCTAAGGGTTTGCTTCCCCCAGGCAACAGACGGTGCTGTGATTGGGGATCAAACTCAGCACCTTCGGTTTGTGAGCTGTCGTGTTAACCACTAGCCCATACTATCTCAGTAAGCAGTTTCTTCTTCTACTTCGTACACTGCCAGACGTCAATTTGAATTTGTTCGAAGAAAGCAGCAGTCATCCTGAGGCTGTCGACACTTCCATAGTTTGCCTAGTGTTGGCACTGGTGATGGCCACATGTGCTTTCTCTGGTCCTTGTATGTCAGACAATTTTGCAGATGTTCAGTGGTCATTTTCACTGTACCACATGTGCATTTATCAGTAGCATCTATCTTCAGTTTATTGTCTAGATGGTACCTCAGTCTGTTGTGGCCTGAACACCACCGCCTGCTCTTTCTGTTAAACTGGTAATAAGCAACATTTTTAGTGTAGCCAGTATGCTCTGTTTCCCATTTGTACATGTTTTTGGCCCTAATAAACATTTTGGACTCTTCGTAGGTCACACTAGAATATGATTGTGGTAACTTTCTTTTGCCAGTCTGTCTGCTCCTCATTGCCTTGAATGTTACAGTGGGATGGAACCCACTACTACCATTACTCATTTGGGTTTTGACTGTGGCATAGTTGACAGAGTAGTGATCTTAACCTGTAGCACTCCAATGTTCTGTCTCTTTGAACCAGCTCGGCCTGCAAAAACGGTGTGCGGAAAAATTTTTTTTTTTTTGAACGGAGTCACTCCTGACAGCCATTTTTTACTGCTGACTACGCCCTCCATATATACACGATATTTTGCCGGTTAAAGTATCGTATGTGCGATTACAAATGGCTTTTGAACAGTTTTAATTTTGTATACGCCGTTTGGAGCAAGCCAACTTTTTGCGAAAGGGGAAGTAGGTTGTTGAGAAAGATTTTTATCGCGTAGATCTGTTTATTTTGTTTGTTTAAATGAAAGAACTACGTTTGAATTGGAAACTAACAGTTGTGTAGATATTGTAAACACAGTATCGATACGTTGTTGTTGTTTCCATGGTTTTCTATCGAAGCGACTAGGCCTAGTGGTCGAGTCCAAATTTTTCCCGAGATTTTCATAAATTTTCAACTTCATCTTTTTAAATCTCAAAAACTAACAAACATACAACAAAAACAATAACACCCACATGTTCGTTATGCTATTGTGTATCTACACACGAGAAAAACATATTTATTGACAAACAAACATAAAAGTTACAAATTTTTAAAGACGACTACCACAGCGACTAATTAAGAAAATTAATTAGGTCAAATTTAGTCACTAATTATGTAGCGTGCCTAAGGTTAAGTCCAATTTAGTTCTGTATTTTTCTGGCTTTTTAGTGTTGTAACCACGGACAGTGCATCTGTAAAAAAAGACTATCTGGCTTTCATTACTTTCGCCTGTCAGCATAGCTTCTAATGCATCTTTCAGTGCTTATGCCCCTGCTTTGAAATTGCTTGAGAATTTTAGCCGGAGTTTGAGAACGAATGACGATGAAGAAGAAGGTAGGTTGGAATAAACTCATTGGAGGGGAAGATTCTGGCATACAGACTGTAGACCCTCTAATATTGAATGTACTACTGTTTAATTCTTGCTTACCACCAGCTCTTTATCATCCTTCAGCCAAGCAAGCTTGGGCTGTGGACTTCCTGATGCCATGCACTGTAGCACAGTTGTCTCTCCCTTCTTGGAAGACTTCTTACTCTGCATGGGCTGCTCAATGTACGGAGGTACTGTGGACATGCAAACAAGTTTCACATAAAATAATCCTGCTCAATGTACGGGGGTACTGTGGGCATACAAACAAGATTCACAACAAACAATCCTGTTCAATTTACGGAGGTACTGTGGACATACAAACAAGTTTCACAACAAATAATCCTGCTCAATGTATGGAGGTACTGAGGACATACAAACAATCCTGCTCAATGTAAGGGGGTACTGAGGACATAAAACAATCCTTCTCAATGTACGGGGGTACTGGGAACATACAAACAATCCTGCTCAATGTACGGGGTACTGAGGACATACAAACAAGCCTACTCAATATACAGGGTACTGGGGACATTCAAACAAGTTTCACCAAACAATCCTTCAATAACAACAACAAAATATACTGACCTAAAACAGTGACGGTTGCATTAGTGACAACAATGCCGGCTTCATTGCGAGCCATGCAGCTGTAGACACCCTCATCAGCAGTGCGCGTGTTCATGATGTAGAATCTATCATCATTAGGGTACACCTGCATTCTCCTCTCCCTTGCCGCAGGAAAGTTGTCGCCACCGTCTTTCTGCCAAGAAATCACGGGAGTTGGCTGACCGGTGGCTGCACACTTCAGCTCTGCTGGTTTTCCCGCCTTCACTGTGACATCTTTCGGTACTTTCAGAAATACTGGGTACACTGTCAAAATAAATCGTTATGACTGTAGCACGATAGGAAATACATTTTTCTTCATTCAACTTGACCCTGTTATAACGTGATGCTCACAGTCTGAAAAATGATATTAAAGTGTGAGTTGCATATTCTTGCCTGCTATGTTCCTAAGAAGGGGAGGTAGACTAACGTCTGGTCAGGCAAAACATACTGGTCAGTCATGTTAGTCAGTGTCAGGCAAAACATACTGGTCAGACATGTTAGTCAGTGTCAGGCAAAACATACTGGTCAGACATGTTAGTCGTGTCAGGCAAAACATACTGGTCAGACATGTTAGTTGTGTCAGGCAAAACATACTGATCAGACATGTTAGTCAGTGTCAGACAAAACATACTGGCCAAGACCCTCACCTCGGCTTCCATATAGTCCTCCCTGGAATTGAGCTGGTTTTCTTGGCAGTCTGGCTAACGAGGTGGGAGATCAATATGATCCCCGTAGTAGTGAGTGACACACAAATGAAGCCAAGTATAACACAGCCACCTGGCAGACCTTGTTCCACCTTCATCAGCACGCTTAGGATGTGAGGAAAGTTACTGCAACCCGCCACTAAACGCCCTGAGAAGGGCGCACAAAAGAGTAAACCTACTCATTGTAGGCACTCATAACAACAACTGTTCCTAAGTATCGACTTCACTGCACTCCGGACACACATAGATGCTCAGTCTCTCTAAGTAAATGACAAAGGGTGTGGATTCTATTGGTTCTATTCATGGTTCTATTGGGTAGCTGGTTGAGCACACTCCTGCTTCATTTTTTCCTGTGCCTGACTCAGCTCGATTGATTTTATAGTCCTGCAGTCTATGAATTGCTGATTCATCTATTGCAGTCTTATCATCCGAAAGGTCACCCCTTTGCATATTCAAAGTGCCCATAATTGGTGCTTGCGTAACCTAAATGTCAGCTCTTTCATTGCACGTGACTCCAGCATGACCACGGCCGTAGATCCCCACCAGCCCTCAAAAGTTTGAGGCCTCTAGTTGCTATCCATTCATGCCATGCCAGCCCTTCTGTACCTTCCGAAGTAAGGATTTTGAGTCTGGCATGATGGCTGTCCTTGTTAAAGAAGTCTCATATAGCCACCCCAGAGCTGAGGTGAGTGCCTCCATCGCCAGGTGGTTGCTGCCATTTTTCTGCATTTTTAAAAAAATTTTTTGCGTTCACATTATTTATCTATTCCCCAAGGCGTGTGTGCGTTACACTGTGGTTTTTATTTTGCACCTGTTGGCCCAGGGCATCCGACTTCAGCATGCATTTTTATGTAAGGGTCTGCTTCCTCCTGCATTTTCTAAGGGTTTGCTTCCCCGGGGTAACAGCCGGTGCTGTGATGGGGATCGAACCCAGCACCTTCTGGTTGTGAGCCGTGCCACTTAACCACTAGGCCACGCCGTCCCCTTTTTTCTGCATTCAACTTACACCGGCTATCAATTTCTCTTGTTTCTCGAGTGATAATTTATGATAAGCAAGCGAAGATGGCGACAGCATTAGACATGTGTATTCTGATGTAACTACATGTGACTGTACAGTCCGACCCAAGTGCGACAAGATCTACCGAACATATAAACAGCGTTTGTAATTGGACTATCATGCATTCTGTCCTTTCGTGCAGCTCCCTTTTTTCTGCATGTCAATGATGACTCTCTCTCCTCCGCAATGCAAGCACTGTGTGTTATGGCAGTGTGCCATGCTGAGCGTTTCGGTACAAGCAGCTCCCAGGAAGCAAAATCAATGATAAAACTATTCAGACACTTTCAGAAAGAGTCTATGTATCGTTTCTTGTGTCCAACTGTCTCAACAATTCTGTCTGCAAATTGTTGGTTGCCTTGAGCAATGTCTAATGTATGTCGAACCCATCACACATCAATGACAAGACTATATGTCGCATCACACACACATTACAAATACACGATACCCATTCTGGCTTTACTCATGTGCTTGTCATGAAATGAAAATGTGAATAAACGTTTAGATGAAATCCGCATTTTATAAAAATATTTAAGTTAAAAGTACATTGCATTTTACGAATAATGGGTGCCATGCCAGCATCGCATTATAAACGGATTCACATTGTAATGAATCACATTCGAATAGGGTTCTTCTGTATTTTTTGCTAAGAAGATAACTTTCGAATTCTGGAATCTTAGTATTCAGACTTAAGAGGATGTTCTTGTGCATGATACCAGGTAAGTGGGGAATGATGGGTAATCAGTGCCAGGTGAAATATAACGATCAAGAACACACCTCACATCCTTGCTGGTGTTTCTGGAAGCAGGCTTTGTCCCAACAGTCTGGATAACAAGGTGGGGATCGACATTGTCATTCCCATAGTGATGAGCTTACTGAGGGGGCTGACATTGCACTACAGCCAGGTGACTCTCAGGCCACCTTCTCAAGTATGTCTCAGAATGTAAGAAGAGCCACTGTAATCTAAACGATATCTTCTTCTTTTTAAAAAAATTGTATTTTGCATTCGCCTTATTTTTCTATTCTCTAAGGCTGTGTGCATTTTTACATTTTATTAGAACGACTGTTGTTATTAAGTCGCATACGGACGACCTGCGCTCTGCGATTTTCTCTGTGTCCGCTACGTTGGGGCAGCGCTCAATCTGTAAAGGTTAATTTACATTTATTTTATTTTGTGTTTAGTTGTGAGACATCATGTAGATACAATACGTCACAAGATAAAGAGAATAGATTTACAACACAAGATAAAGAGAGTAGCTTTACAACACAAGATAAAGAGAATAGCTTTACAATCCAAGATAAAGAGAATAGCTTTACAACACAAGGTAAAAAGAATTGCTTTACAGCACAAGATAAAGAGAATTGCTTTACAATACAAGATAAAGATAATAGCTTTACAACACAAGATAAAGAGAATAGCTTTACAGCACAAGATAAAGAGAATAGCTTTACAATCCAAGATAAAGAGAGTAGCTTTACAACACAAGATAAAGAGAATAGCTTTACAACACAAGATAAAGAGAATAGCTTTACAGCACACGATAAAGAGAATTGCTTTACAATACAAGATAAAGAGAATATCTTTACAACCCAATATAAAGAGAATAGCTTTACAACACAAGATAAAAAGAATTGCTTTACAACACAAGATAAAGAGAATTGCTTTACAACCCAAGGTAGAAGATGAGCAACAAGTAATTATAAAAGATATTTAATCCTACCATATACGTTGATGTAAGCCCACTGAGAAAAAGCCGAACCAAAGTCATTGGACACCACACACTGATAGCGGCCAGCCATTGAGTCGTGGATGTCTGTAAGGTGGAAGTTAGATGTGTATCGCTTGACATCACCATCACTGCTGGCCATAAGGACAGAGGACTCGTTCAGAAGCTGGAGAAACAAAAGATATTAACGAATAAGATTTTTTTGGTAAAGATGTAGATGATGATGGTTGTGATGGTCTTCTTCGTTTTATCTTAATCTCCCGATACCAAGCCCTGAAAAGGGCTTTGAAAGTAACAGAATGTTGTATGGAATATAAAATGGCCTGTGTCATAGTTTACAGCTTGACTGCGATATTTGCACCTTTCGGTCCAACACATCCGACTTCAGCAAGCAATTTTTTTTTTTTTTTTGCGTCCGCCTTATTTTTCCTATTCTTCAAGACGGTGTGCATTGTACTATGTTTTTATTTTGTGCCTGTCGGCCCAGTGTATCCGACTTCGGCATGCATGCATTATGTGTAAGGGTCTGCTTCCTCCTGCATTTTCTAAGGGTTTGCTTCCCCAGGGTAACGGCCAGTGGTGTGATGGGGATCAAACCCAGCATCTTCGGCTTGTGAGACATGTCCTTAAACCACTACCCCACACCGTCCCCCAGGAGGCAATGATGATAATGATGGTGTGATGTTTCAGATAATGATGGTGTGATGTTTCAGATAACGATGGTGTGATGTTTTAGATAATGATGGTGTGATGTTTCAGATAATGATGGTGTGATGTTTCAGATAATGATGGTGTGATGTTTTAGATAATGATGGTGTGATGTTTCAGATAACGATGATGTGATGTTTCAGATAATGATGATGTTTCAGATAATGATGGTGTGATGTTTCAGGTAATGATGGTGTGATGTTTCAGATAATGATGATGTGATGTTTCAGATAATGATGGTGATAATTATTAAAATAAGAATGATAATAATGTGATGACAAAAATAAGTCATTAAAATGATGATAATGATTAAAATTCTGATGGCAATGAGCATAACAATGACGCTGATAACACACAAAAACTGTACCAAATTATCCTTCTTCCAGTGTATTCTGGGCTGGCTGTCCCTAGTGATGGCGGTCACACAGGTCAAGGTCATGTTTTCACCTTTGTAGCCATTGGCTGACTTCGGGCTCTCAAGTATCACTGGCTTGGGAAACTCAGCATTATCTAATGACAGATACACTTTCATGAAGGATATTACATAATAGTACAACATTTATACTTATTACATCTGCCACCAAAACAGAACAATGAAAAACATGTGCCAGATGGATAGAAAAGATTGCCAGGAAATTGAAAGTTTTTTTGGTTTATTTTGTGCGTTTGTTTTTGGCGTTCGCCTTTTTTCTCTATTCCCTAAGGTGATATGCGTTGCACTATGTTTTTATTTTGCACCTGTCGGCCCAATCCATCAGAATTTGTCATGCATTTTATGTAACAGTCTACTTCCTTTTGGAATTTTCTAAGTGTTTGCTTCTCCGGGGTAACGGCCGGTGTTGTGATTGGGGAGCGAACCCAGCACCTTCGGATTGTGACCCGTGTCACTTAGCCACTAGCCCACCCTGCCCCGGCTAGTAGAAAGGGACAACAAGACTAGCTGAAACTTCAGAAGAGGCACAGACATAACATTGAAAACAGTATATTTTTTTAAAGCTAATTTGTATAGTGCACAATTGTAAAACCAATCTGTTTCTGTGTTCAGTTGTAGAATTAATTGGTGTAATGTGCAAAGTAAAACTAATATCTAAAGTGTAGAGTTTTTAAACTAATTTGCATTGCGCACATTATAAAACTAACTTGTGAATGCATAGATATAAACTAACTTGTGAACGTTTTGTTGTACAACTAACTTGCGAATGCAAACTAACTTGCAAATGCATTGTTATAAAACTAACTTGCGAATGCATTGTTGTAAAACTAACTTGCGAATGCAAACTAGCTTGCGAATGCATTGTTGTAAAACTAGCTTGCTAATGCAATGTTGTGAAACTAGCTTGCTAATCCAATGTTGTAAAACTAACTTGTGAATGCATTGTTGTAAAACTAACTTGCGAATGCAAACTAACTTGCAAATGCATTGTTGTAAAATTAACTTGCGAATGCAAACTAACTTGCAAATGCATTGTTGTAAAACTAACTTGCGAATGCAAACTAACTTGCGAATGCATTGTTGTAAAACTAACTTGCGAATGCAATGTTGTAAAACTAGCTTGCTAATGCAATATTGTAAAACTAACTTGTGAATGCATGGATATAAAACTAACATGCGAATGCATTGTTGTAAAACTAACTTGCAAATGCATTGTTGTAAAACTAACTTGCGAATGCATAGTTATAAAACTAATCTGTACCAATACAGAAGTTTATAAGTCATCATCATTATCATCGTCTGTCCACTTGTGTCATTTAGATGTCATGGAGAGGTGTAGTTTTCTGTCCGGTCTTTGTCGCCAACGTTATTATCATTCTGTGTTTCATCAGTGTCTCACTGACACCATCTATCCATCTTTTTCGTGGTCTGCCTCTTGCTCTGCAACCCTAATGTCTGGTACTGAAGATAGAAGCAGCTGGTAATTTTTGTTGAATTCTTGCCAGGTGTCCGAACTATTTTATTCTCTGCCTTTCCATGTATTCCATGCATGGTGTTGCACCCACCTTCTGTCTGATTACTTTGTTTCATACTCTGTTCACACAAGATGAAAGGCTAGATCTGATATGAAATCGCATTAGCTTTCTGTGTTCTTGATTCTACCTTCTACCGCACTAATGCGATTTCATATCAGATCTCACAATTACTAAGACACAAACACGTTCCAAAAGCAAAGGCAAAGGCCGCGGTCCATTGTAGACAATGATGGCATAATTAATTTTGCTAGCGCTATTTTTAGTAAGGATTAACTGCGTTACTTGTTATCCTCACTCTCTCGTCTCGAACCGCCCGGCCACAGTGGCAAGTCAAGGACAAGATGACTAGGGGGTGACTACGAGATGCAGGGGACTCAGTATCAAGCACCCGTGAAAAAGACGGCGGAGTCCGGAGTCGAACCCACGCCATCTGATCACAAGGCCGACAGCTTAACCACTTCGCCACAGAATCTCCAAAGACAAAGAGACAAATGACAGCTGATAAATAGTATTTATACACTAACTCTCTGCTACCAGTGTCAGACTTGGACTCTCACCAAGGCACAAGAAGGAAAAATCACGGTATGCGAAATGAGGTGTTTGAGAAAAGCTGTCGGGGTCACAAGGCTGGATAAAGTACGAAATAGTTTATAAGTTATAAAATTTGCAAAAACAAAACAAAATTAATTTAATATTTTAAAAAAATAAACCAATTTTTAAAAGAATGCCAAAACTCACTGCACTTAAAGTCAGCAACATCTACTTGAAAAATACCAGCTCCTCGCAGCACAGGTGGGTGAAAGCAGGAGCCGAGAGCAGAATGCTGGAATCCACTCTGCTTCAGCCAGGGAGGCAACCAGGACAGATGACAGTCGCAGAATAACTTGGAGGAGTTGAAACGTCTGCATGGAAGGATTGGCAACATGTGAATAAATAACTAAAAACAGACATGAGTGAGGGGGGTGGGGAGAACAAAATGATCTTCAATAACAAGGTTGAACAGCTTGTAAATGTCAGATATGGTGTGCGATGTCCGGGGAACAGTGTATGTATCAGATGTTAAGTGCATTACTCTTTTGACAATGTGAGTCACTTCCTGTCTGAAACATTACAAATGTATGGTTGCCGCAGGAGGGGAAGTGGTAGGGGGTTGTTGTTTAGAATGCCCACAATGAGTAGGTTTACTCTTTTGTGCGCCCTGAAAAGGATGTTAAGTGGCGGGTTGCAGTAGCTTTCCTCTCATTCCGAGCCTGCTAATGAAGGTGGATTGGAGTCTTCCAAGCCGGTTGTGCTATGTTTGATTCATCTGAGTGTCACTCCCTACTAGGGGGATCATGTTGATCCCTCACCTTGTTAGCCAAGACGCCATGAAAACAACCCGTTTCCAGGAAAAGCTACGAGGAAGCCGAGGTGATGATCTTGGCCAGTATGTTTTGCCTGACCCTGACTAACATGTCTGATCAGTACATTATGCCTGACCCTGACTAACATGTCTGATCAGTACATTATGCCTGACCCTGACTAACAGGTCTGATCAGTACATTATGCCTGACCCTGACTAACATGTCTGATCAGTACATTATGCCTGACCCTGACTAACATGTCTTATCAGTACATTATGCCTGACCAGACGTTAGTCTTCCTTCCCCAGGTGTAGGGGGTATTCAATTGAAAATGCTTTTGTCTTGAATGAATGGCAGAGTATTACCATGAGTTGGAGAGTGTTCTACCTTTGAGGGAAGCATTACTGTGATGTTAGCTGTTTAGCGGTGGTTCTTCTTCTTCTTCTTCTTCGTTCGTTCTCAATCTCTCACTACCAAACCCTGAAAGGACTTAAGTAGCAGAATGTAGTCCAGAGAATGGAATGCGTTGTGTCGTAGTTTACAGCTTGACTCCGATATTTGCACCTTTCGGTCCAACACATCCCACTTCAGCAAGCATTTTTTTTAGTACTGGGTTAGCATTCCCTCTTCGATCCCTTCTCCTTAGCCAGTCTGCCCTGCTGCAGCCTGTTATCCAGGATCACCGTGTGGAGGTGTAGAAGGGTCTTGGCAGCTATGGTTCGCTGGCCCTGACGCTAGCAGTCAGCTTTGGGTCGCTGACCACTGCAGCTCATGCGCTGCTCAGCGTCTTGATCCCTTGCGGTGGTCCTATTCTTGTGTGTCATACACAGGGGGGAGAGAATGTGTAGTGAAGTGGCTAATGACATGGGTTACAGCCCAAAAATGTGTATGTTTGGGTTCAGCAACGTCACACATGCTACTACCTCTCCGAACTGGCCACAATAGAACGAGACACCAAATCTGTACATCAAATTCAAGATATGTACCCACCAGCCTTTGTTACTGTGGCCTGACAAACATGGCAGCAGCACATGTGTTTCAAGACTGCCATTCAAGAACTGTTCTTTGTTCGCCTTATTTCATTAAGTGATTTCATTGCATTATGTTTTGCACCTTACAGTCCAGTGCATCTGACAGCATGCATTTAAAAAATGAGATTGCTTTCCTGCATGACCATGCTGAATCCAAATACATGCATGTGCGGGTTCAGAGCCATGCCCCTAATCACTTCGCTGCGCCAACGTTAGGAACCCCCCCCCCCCCCATATGCAGTGCCCACATAGAAACCGTGGAGGAATAAGACCACGATGTTAGTCACCTCTTACAAAATTTTCTTAATGTGGCAGTGTCCCTATTCATTTCACTGTCACATACCTGAAGCCAATCTGGCACAAGCATTTAGTAACAAATAACAGAAACTTACAAATCTCGAAGGTCTCGCAGAGTTTCAAAAGCATTCTCCTGGATCAGTGTGATGTCATTGTCTTCTAGATGCAGCTGCCGTAGCTTAGGCAAACCAGCAAAGGCGTGGACAGCAATTGAGCGGACAGCGTTGTTCTTCAGGCTAAGCTTCGTCAGGCCTGTCAGTCCGCGGAATGCCCCAGAGACATCCTCCATTGTCCAGGAGATCTGATTTGAGTTCACCTCCCTGCAATCACATTGAAAATGACAGAACGATATTAAGAACACAACAGAACAATATTAATAATATAGCAGAAAAATATTAACAATATAACAGAAAAATATTAACAATATAACAGAACAAGAGTAACAATATTATATAATAACTGTCCATCGTTGTCGATGAGGACCGCCGACATCATCCTTGTCACAGATTTCCCTGTTGAGTGTGGGTGCGCATCTGGCTGAACAGGCCAATACGAGCACGAAAAAATCTGCTACATATCGGGCACACGAGGTTTGTAGAAGGGGATGGTGTTCCCGCTGCTCGGGATTTCCGCGTCTCGCGTCTGCTCTGGGCTTTCACAACACGGTCATCTTCACCGGCAGCTACACCCGATTTGACTGCGCTTCTCCAGTCAGATCTGTTTTGCGCAAGACATTCCCAGGTGTCGATGTCTATCTGGCAACTTTTTAGTGAGTCCTTCAGACCGTCCTTAAAACGTTTCTTTGGGCGCCCTCTCTCGCGCCATCCCTCTCTCAGCTCGCCGTAGAGAAGCGTCTTTGGGAGCCGCTCGTCTGACATACGAACGAGGTGTCTGGCCCATCCTAGTCGTGCTTTTTCTAGCAGTGCATGAATGCTGGGCATGTTAGCCCCCGAGAGAACCTCGATGTCAGTGACACGATCTTGCCATCGGATGTGGAATATTCGCCTCAGGCAACCTGTGTGGAAGTGATTTAACCTCCTTGCATGTCCAGAGTATACAGTCCAGCTTTCGCAAGCGTATAGTAGGGTTGGAATGATGGTTGCACGGTAGACTTTGAATTTGCCACGACGTGCCCAGACCATCGAGCGCATTCTACCAAAGACTGTGCTGGCCTTTGCTATTCTGCTTGCCACCTCATCGTCTAGGCTGACAGATCTCTACAGCGTGCTGCCCAGATATGTGAATTTGTCTCGGGCATTCGTCTGCCCGCTGACTGTAGTCTCTGGTTTTGTGTACGGAATGCCTGGTGCCGGTTGGTACATGACCTCTGTTTTTTTGCATTTATGGTCAGGCCAAAATTTTTCCATGCGGCAGAGAACTGGTCCATTCCAACCTGCATGTTCAGTTCTGAGTTGCTCATTAGAGCGCAGTCGTCAGCAAATACAAGTTCCCTGATTATGTCGCCAGCCACTTTGGTTTTGGCCTTCATTCTTCCAGAAGAATGAACAATATAATTAAATAATAAACAATATATCTTCTTCTTCTTCTTCTTCTGCGTACACAGTCAGACAGTAACCATTATTTTTTCGAAAAAAGCAGCCGTCATCCTGAGGCTGTCGACACTACCATACAGCTTGTCTTGCAGTTCCACTGGCAATGGCCACATCTGCTCTCTCTGATCCTCGTATGTCGGGCAGTTCTGCAGCAGATGTTCAGTGGTCATTTTACCAGTACCGCACGGGCATTCGTCGGTACACCCTATCTTCAGTTTGTTGAATAGGTGGTACCTCAGTCTGTTGTGGCCAGTGCGAAGTCTGAAGACAACGACCTGCTCTCTTCGGTTCAACTGGTAATAGGCATCGTTTTTGGTGTAACCAGTATGTTCGGTTTCCCATTTGGACATGTATCTGGCTTTGATAAGCCGTTTTGACTCTTCGTACGTCATACTGGTATCTGTTTGTGGTAGTCTTGCACCTTCTTTTGCCAGTCTGTCGGCCTCCTCGTTGCCTTGGATGTTGCAGTGTGACGGAACCCACTGTATCACCACCCTTTTTGGTGCGGACTGCTGGCACAGTTTGCAGAGTGCTGCTCTTAAGTCATTAAGCTCAGTGTTCTTCTGGCTTTTTAGCGCTGTGACTACTTCGAGAGCATCTGTCAGCAAGACTATATGGCTCTCATTTTCACTGTGTGTTGCCATTTCTTCCACTGCCGCCCTCAGTGCCTCTGCCTCTGCTCTGAAATTGCTTGTGTACTTACCAGTAGCGAATGACAGAGTTATTTTTCTGCCATTTGGTAGGTTCAGGAATGCTCCTGCCCCTCCGTTCTGTGTAGTGTTTGTTACAGAACCGTCGGTGTATGCATGGGTCCAGTCCATGCTTGGGTAGCTTTTCGTTATGAAGCTTAGGGTAGTGTCTCTCCTTTCTTTCTCACTCTGGCAGTTTTTGTTTGCAATACCTGGTATATTTTCTACCACCTCTGGAAATATATCCTGCCTCCAAGTAGGTTTTCGTACAGTAGTGATGGGTTTTGGTGTTGTTAGTGCGTTTATGGGATCTTCGTGCATCTTTGCTTTGGCTATTTCTGCAAAGTTTCTCCGCTTCAGTTTCCCATTTCCCAGATTGTTTAGTCTCTGGTACATTGGATGGTCCGTCAGTCTTCGGAGTTTCTCTGACTGCAGCTGGGCTCTGCAGTCTCTTCTATCGGTCATGGATTGCAGTCTTGTAATCTTTTCAAGTTCTACAATTGGCGTTGACTTCATGCCACCTGTTATAACTCTCATGGCTTGGTTTTGAAGTTTGTTAACTTTATCGAAGTTCGCCTTCGCTGCTGTTGTCCATGCCGCAATGCCATACTCGAGAACTGGTCTCACTCTTCCAGTGTACAGTTTCTTTAGTATGCTTTCGTCTGCTCCCCAGCTTGTGCCAGCAAGTTTCCTCATGATCGCCATTCTTTCTCTGGCTTTCATTCGGTTTCTCTCAATCTGACTTTTCCATGTCATGCGCCGATCAAATGTGACTCCCAGATAGGTTGGGTTGTCGTTTGGCTGCAGGATTTTGCCGTTTAGGCTTAATTTGGTACTTTGGGGTTTTAATGAGAGCGAGAATATTGTGCACGTGGTTTTCTCCTCGTTTATTTTTACCAGCCATGAGTTCGCCCACTCTTCCAGCGATGTTAGGGCCGTTTGCATCCGGTTTCTTGCTATGGTGAGATTCTTTTCAGAGGTCCACATAGCCAGATCGTCTGCAAACATTGAGCTATGGACTCTTCTTGGTATATTCTCTGTAATATCGTTTATATATACCAGAAAGAGTGTGGGTGACAGTACTCCCCCTTGGGGTACTCCCTGCTCGAGTGTCACCTTTTTGCTCATCTGCCCTTGTACTTGGACTCTGGCCGTTCTTTGTTTGAGGTAGTGGTTGATCCACTTGTACATCTTCCCACAGACATCACTTCTTCTCAGCTTGACTCTAAGTCCGTCCTTCCAGACTTTGTCAAATGCCTTTTCCAGATCCACCCAGACAGCTACTGTGTGCTTCTGTGCCTGGTAGGCATCTTCTATCTCCTGGGCTATGAGGATGACCTGGTCCTCAGTGGATCTGTGCTGTCTAAAGCCGGCTTGCTGTGGAATTAGAATTCGTTTTTCTTCCAGATGCCACATCAGTCTGGTGTTTATCATCCGTTCCATCAGCTTGCCGACACAGCTCAGTAGGCTTATGGGCCTGTATCCATTCGGATCTGTTTTATCCTTTCCTGTTTTTGGTACTGGTACCAGTATTGCATCCTTCCATGCCTGGGGTACAATACCCCTTTTCCAGCTTTGGTTCAGGACTGATAGTAGTTTTTTCTTCGCTGTTTGCCCAGCCCCATCAGCATTTCATTTGTTATCCCGTCTTTTCCGGGAGATTTCCTTTTCTTTAGTGTTCTCATAGCCTCTTCCATTTCACGCATGGTTAGTTTGGCCATCATGTGCTCTTCAGGAGCCGTATTTATGTTTTCGTGTCGCTTTAGCTCTTCGCTAATGTCTGTATGCTCATCTGCAGGGACCTCGATGTGGTTTGCTCTGGCATAGTGATCGACAAAGGCGTTTGCGGCTTTCTTACCTGTGATCAAGTTCTCGCCCTGCTTGATAGTAATTTGTTTATTTGACGGGGTTTCGTCGTTCATGGCTCTGACTAGCTTCCATAGCTTGTTCCCTTCTTTGTCCAGGTTTAAACTTTCCGTTTTGTTTTTCCAACTTTCTCTTGCTGTTTGCTTGAGAGTGTGTTTGTACTTCGCCGTGGCGGCTTTGAGGGCGATGTTCGCCTCCATGGATTGTTCACGTTCTGCCACGTTCCTAGCATTTGTTACTGCATCTTCCACTTTCTGTAACTCATCATTCCAGTAGGGCTTATAGTTTTTCCTAGCTCCTCTTGGGATGGTTTCAGTGGCGGCTTGCATTATTGCCTTGCTTAGGCTTTCTACCATGGGCTTCATTTTGGTGTTTCGTGTGTTGATGGTTTCACACAGCCCATCTGTCAGGATTGCAAATCTGTCCCAGTCGGCTCGTTTGTAATTCCAACGTGGGAGCGGTTTTGTTTCCTGTGGGCCTACTTCCATGTCAATGGTTAGCCTGATCGGCCTGTGGTCGCTACCTGCCAGTTGGTTTAGCACCTGGCGGTCTATTTTATAGTGTATGTCCTGTGTGGAGAAGGCCAAATCTGGAGTCGAGGTGGTATGCCATGTTCTTGAATAGAAGCTAGGGCTATCCTCCGGCCTATTGATTAGGGAGAGATTTGCATCTATCTCCCAATCTTCCACTTCGTCACCTCTGCTGTCTGTGTCAGAGTAGCCCCATCTCTCCGAGTGGCTGTTGAAATCTCCAACTACTATGCAGTTGGAGTCTCTGACCTCCATACTCGAGAGCGATAGGTCTCTGTTTGGTGGTCCGTACAGATTGAAAATGCGGAGCTTCGTCTCTTGAGCCATTATGTCAACTCCTACAATTTCTGCTTGTCCGGTGTGATTGACAGGTACCGCGCTACTCGGTATGCTGTTTCTGGTCAGTATCAGGACCCCTCCTTTGTGGCCTTCTCTATCTAGACGGAAGGTCTGGTATCCTCTGATTGAGAATTTATGGTTATTGTTGAGGTGCGTTTCCTGGATACATGCCACGTCAATCTTACCTTCATGCAGGTGGTGTGTTAGGGAAAGTTTTTTGTTAATGACTCCCTCCGCATTCCACTGTAATATTCTGAGGGTCTTGAAGTTTTGGCCAATAGACGTTACCCCATAGCCATGTGCCTTGACTCCACGACACATGGGTGGGTGACCACCAGTAGTCAAGGGTGGGCCCCTTCGAGGCGTGAGGCCCGGCGCTATCGCTGCCTGGCGGGTCTCCTCAGGATGAGCGCCATACGTTTTTCGAATAGGTTGTACTGCCATCATACTGTGATTTACGTTGCACTGTTTTGTTAGGCTTGCGGCCCCGTGCATCCGATTTCAACAGGCGTTTCTGTAGGGATGCCCTCCTTAGCCTTTGGCTGTCCCCAGCCTATCTGCAAGGCAGCAGTTGTTTACAATCAGAGTTTTCTCTCCTATGGAAGTTGTCTTACCAGACTATCGAGTCTTCACTACTCGTGTCTATAGGGTGCAATGATGATATGTGATATATGAGATTAACTGGTTTACCCGGAAGAGAGGCAGTCCAGTGTGTCTGTATCCCAGGATCGTCACGTCCTGCCAGAAACGTAGCATTTGCATTTGAGTGGGGTGTCTCTTTTTCCCTTTATTTTCTTGGCTACTATGCAGGGATGGTACGCCTAGCATTCCCCGCCACCTGGGGTGTTGACACAGTGGGGCAGGTGTGCAATGTCCGCTGGTCTGCATCTCTTCTGCGTCCAGTATGATAGTTATATGGCTGATAATGTACAGAGGTAGATATCGTAGCCGGAGTGCATTCAGCCAGAGGACAAGCCTGGTAATGTCACAGAGATGTTGTTCGCCTGGTGTGCGGACAACTCTCATGGTCGGTGGTTGAGTCTTGACAGTTCACAGTGAGGTGGCTGCTTTACTGTTTTCGACACCCCGACCAGGTACTAAGTCTTTGGTTGGTGTTTTTTCGCACCCATCGCCGTATAGGGTGAGTATCAAGCAGTTGTCCGCCCGCTTTGACTTGCGGGCGGCAAGGGCCTCTTACTGTGGCTCTACCTGATAGGGCTGGGGCGCAAGCCCCAGGTCCCGAACATGTAGGAGCCTCCCATTGCAGTGGTGCTGAGATTTTGGGCGGGATTGCGGCTTACGAGGGTTCGGTCGCAATCCCCCACATGGTAGCCTCGCGCCCTTGGCTTATCAGCCTGGTACGTGAACCAAAGTGTCTGCGGCTCCTCTCAATTTGAGCTGGTTTTCCGTAGCAACGCCCAGTCATTTGTAGGGTAAAGCTGACCTGTCTTCAGATGATCTATTTCCAGCACCCGTTCACTATTTGGTCAGACGAATTTATTGAGGGCTTTTGTTTGTCAATGACCAGGTATTTGAAATCTGCGGTTTCTGCAGAGTTAAAACACGATTTCCGTAGCGTTCTTTCATTTGGGTGTTTGAGAGCTGACTTGTCATCCGTGAGTCTAATACCAGCGTACGTTCATTATTAGACCCAAACGGCAGTGCTCTCGATTTGTCAGTTGCTCTACAGTATTGGCGTGTTCAGTCAAATTAAGCCGCAGATTCCACACCTGGTGGTGCCCTTCCGTCAATTCCCTTAGCGAGACAATCAAGTTTCTTAGAGGGTAGCCCCAAATTTTTCGAGGGTCTAATTCCAGCACATGTTCTCTATTAGACCCCGCGAGGGTGTACCTTTTGATAGTCATTCTGCAGTATTGGCGTGGTAAGTTAACTTAGGTCTCAGGCTCCACTCCTGATAGTGCTCTTCCGTCAATTCCTTTATCACACACTGGATGCAGACAGAACCGAGCCACAGGGGCATAACCCCAGAATTCTGGGGGTCTAAGTCCAGCACCAGTTCCATATTAGACCCCAGAAGAGTGGTCTCGGCATGTCAATCATTTCAGTGTTGGCCGTGTTGAGTCAAATTAAGCCGCAGGCTCCACTCCTGGTGGTGCCCTTCCGTCAATTCCTTTAAGTTTCAGCTTTGCAACCATACTTCCCCCGGAACCCAAACACTTTGGTTTCCCGGAAGCTGCCCGCAGAGTCATCGAAGCAACTCCTGCGGATCGCTAGTCGGCATCGTTTATGGTCAGAACTACGACGGTATCTGATCGTCTTCGCGCCTCTGACTTTCGTTCTTCATTAATGAAAACATTCTTGACAAATGCTTTCGCAGTAGCTCGTCTTGCGGCGATCCAAGAATTTCACCTCTAACGCCGCAATACGAATGCCCCCGTTTGTCCCTGTTAATCATTACCTCCAGTTCCGAAAACCAACAAAATAGAACCGAGGTCCTATTCCATTATTCCATGCACCATTATTCAGGCAGCCGAGGCCTGCTTTGAACACTCTAATTTTTTCAAAGTAAACGCGCCGGCCACCCAGGACGCTCAGCGAAGAGCACCCGTGGGAGAGAGCCGGCAGACGGTAGGGCAGGAGACAACGGGCAGTGAACCGGCGCGAGCCGGACCGCCCGCCTGCGCCTGAGATCCAACTACGAGCTTTTTAACTGCAACAACTTTAATATACGCTATTGGAGCTGGAATTACCGCGGCTGCTGGCACCAGACTTGCCCTCCAATAGATCCTCGTTAAAGGGTTTAAAGTGTACTCATTCCAATTACGGGGCCTCGAAAGAGTCCCGTATTGTTATTTTTCGTCACTACCTCCCCGTGCCGGGAGTGGGTAAGTTGCGCGCCTGCTGCCTTCCTTGGATGTGGTAGCCGTTTCTCATGCTCCCTCTCCGGAATCGAACCCTGATTCCCCGTTACCCGTTACAAACATGGTAGGCATGTCACGTACCATCGACATTTGATAGGGCAGACATTTGAAAGATGCGTCGCCGGCACATGAGGCCATGCGATCAGCACAAAGTTATCCAGAGTCACCAGTGGGGACGCCGCAACCCCGCGAGGGGAAACGACGATTGGTTTTGAACTAATAAAAGCGCTCTTTCCGCGAGGGTCGGAGCTTGGTAAGCATGTATTAGCTCTAGAATTGCCACAGTTATCCAAGTAGGATCGTGTCATCTAAGGAACCTCGACTGATTTAATGAGCCATTCGCGGTTTCACCGTGAGACAGTGTGAACTTAGACATGCATGGCTTAATCTTTGAGACAAGCATATGACTACTGGCAGGATCAACCAGATATCTGTCGGAGACGTACGTACTGCGCACACCGGTCGGCGGAGGAAGGGTGTGTAAAATGCCTCACTGGGACGGCCGCAGGGACCGACTGACGGGACGGACGGACGGTTGTTCCACCCGTCCCTCACTCCGTCGACCTAGGACCGCCTGACAGGGGCCTTCTACACGCACCAGACGACCGACCGACCGGGCTCGCTCGAGGAGGGATGGCAGCGCTCTGTGCAGAACGGATCCCAACGACCTCGGCGACGAATTTCACTGGGACTAGAGACACCATTTGGCCTGCCCTTCTCCGTAGGGAGAGAACGGCAGGGCCTCGAGGCAACGATTCCTGCTTTCCATTTGCCGGTCACAAGCTCTTTGCGAGAGTCGGACCACCAGCGAGACGTACTGTCGAGCTCTGCTATAAGCCTTAGAGAAATCACCACGGACGGACCACGTTTCCTGATACGGACCAGACTAGGGCACCTCGGTGGAGGAGCCACTACCACAAACCGCACCCAATTCGCACTACGGGGAAAGGCAGGCGAGCGTTTTCCGCAAGCCCGCGCTATCGCTCCGCCTGGCGGGACTGAGATCGCTTTACCAACACTGGTTGAAATTGAGTCGCTGCGGCGAGACAACTACCCCAGATGAACAATATATCAATATTAACAATATGACAAAACATTGTTAACAATACAACATATAAATATAACAATAATATTTGCAATAAAACAGAACAATAATAACAATAAAACAACAATACAATATCAAAATGCTGCCGAAGACGGATGTGTCGGACCAAAAGGTGCAAATATCGCAGTCAAACTGTAAATTGGTGCAACAACGTAATCTGTTTACCTGAATACTTCCTGCTACTTACAAAGTCCTTTTCAGGGCTTGGTAGCCGGAGAATGGGAACGAACGCAGAAAAATAAGAATAAAACAATATAATAGACAAATGTTAACAATACAACAGAAAATAACAGAATAATATTAACAATACAAAATAGCAATACTAACACTATAACTGAACTAGTCATATGAATTGGGCAGATATTTCAAACAAGAAGCCAACCTGCACACTAGTGGTTAGGTGTCGACATACTGTCATTTCAACCACAGAGTCCTTTTAGATGTATTAGGGTGTGTGGGCCATTTTCTTCTTCTTCTTCTTCTTCGTTCGTTCTCAATCTCCCGCTACCAAACCCTGAAAGGGCTTAAGTATTTACACCTTTCGGTCCAACACATCCGACTTCAGCAAACATTTTTTGAGTACCGGGTTAGCATTCCCTCTTCGATCCCTTCTCCTTAGCCAGTTTACCCTGCTGCAGCCTGTTATCGAGGATCACCGCGTGGAGGTGTAGAAGGGTGTTGGCAGCTCTGGTTCTCTGGTTCGCTGGCCCTGAAGCTAGCAGTCAGCTATGGGTCACTGACCACTGCAGCTCATGCGCTGCTCAGCATCTTGATCGTGTGGGCCATCTAAATAGACAGCCTGCCTGGGATATGCTTTGATGAGGCAGACTTATTTAAGATTATAGTGTACCTGTATTTGTGCTACAAGCCTTAACCAGCGGCCAGCAATGTGAGAGAGGGATAACTAGCTAATAAAATAAGAGAACTGCTTGTCTATTTCTCCAGGAAATAATATTGACCTAAAGCTTCTATTAGCTTGTGCAACTTCTGACATGCAAGATCGGTGATGTAACATTTAGTTTATATAAGACATTGCTCGACCAGTTGCGTCTGTTTGCGCACTGAGTGTGTGATTTAAATAAAATTCAAAGATTGAGAAGTATATGGCAATCTATTAACCTGAATATTTTGTGTTTCAGACAATTATAGACTGGGTAACAAAAAAAGATATAAAAATACCTCTTAACAGTTTTTACTATGCAGGAAATACGAGAATAAATAACTTGCTTTAGTAATAGGTTACTGAAGAAGAAGAAGAAGAAGAAGAAGAAGAAGAAGAAGAAGAAGAAGAAGAAGAAGAAGAAGAAGAAGAAGAAGAAGCAGATATGAAAGGAGAAGACAATGAAAGAAGAAGAGTGTGAAGAAGAAAAATAATAAGAGGAGAAGGGGAAAGAAGAGGAAGAAAAAGATAAGGAAAAATATGATTAGAGGAGGGGGAAGAAGAAAAAGAAGAAGAAAAGGGCAAAACAAAAAATAAGAAGAGGAAAAAAGAAGAAGAAGAAGATAAAGAATAAGAAAATGAAGAAGATAAAGAAGAAGTAGAAGATACGATTAAGGAGTTAATGAAAGAAGAAGAAAATACGAAAGAAGAAAAATAAGAAGAAGAAAGAAGAGTAAGTAGAAGAAAAGAAGAAGCAGAAACGAGAGAAAAGACGATGAAAGAAGAATAATAATAAGAACAACAAGAATAATAGGAGGAGGCCAAAGAAAAGGAAAACGAAGAAGACAAAGAAGAAAAGGATGAGGAAGAATATATGAAAGAAAAATAGGAAGAAGAAGATGATGATTATAGGTTTTTTAGACACACACAAAACACGTGAAGGAGAAACAAAAGCCAGTGCAAGATAGTACATTTTCAAACAATCATAGAAGGAAAAAAAAAGCCAGTGCAAGAAAGTACATTTTCAAACAACCATAGGAGAAAAAACAAAAGCCAGTGCAAGAAAGTACATTTTCAAACAACCATAGGAGAAAAAACAAAAGCCAGTGCAAGAAAGTACATTTTCAAACAACCATAGGAGAAAAAACAAAAGCCAGTGCAAGAAAGTACATTTTCAAACAACCATAAACAGAAACGGCAGCAGCAGCAGCCTGTTGAGTACCCTAGCAAGCCACGCGATGACCTTTCCAAACAACATACATCTACAGCACTGCATCAAGTGCCTGCCATCTTTTCCATCGCCATCTGCTTGACACATTCCACCGGTGCAGCTATAACCTTTCCGAATCATAATATCTTCTGGCTAGCAAGTGATGGCCATCCTTATTTCGACACCTGCTCGCGATTTGCCACAGAATAGGAAGCACGTAGAAAGCAAATCACGCGGGGACTCTCCCATTCCATAAATAAACCTGCAGCAATTACCCGATAATCAAAGCATTACAGCACACTCATTCTGACCATGTGGACGTCTTTTACTAATCATCGCTCACGGATCCGAAACCCGGGAGTGCAGAAACTGCTTAATCGATTCGCCTTTTCTGCTCCAAATGAAGGATAGGGCCATTAAACAGCTGGCTCGCTTAAGGGAAGCCTGTATTCGAGCAGTGGTGGTTTCAATAATATATGTTTTGATAAATGTCTTACTAACGTTTAATAAATGTTCAACAACAAGAATGTGCATGCACCGTGCACAACCCACTTTAGTCACCTTTTACGTAGGTTTCTAAATTTAGTTGTACTATTCCATTCAACCACGGCATCACTCAGAGATTATGCATTAATAGTTCCCCAAGAAGCTCAGGACTGCATCAGTTGTTCTCTGTAATCTTATTTGATGTCGCCTTCTTGGGACCTGCTCATAATGCACAAAACACACTGAAACTTCCTCTTGCACTGTTTCCCATGAGTTGCTAATCTAACTTAACTTGAACGTCTTTATACTGGTTTACAAGACTCTGCAGAGTCTGTATACAACCCGTTTCTTTTACAACCGCGTGATTAAAAACACCTATGCACATTCAATCTATTCTTGAATTGATTTATTGACCCTGTCTCCACTATATCCTGTGGCAATGCATTTCAATCGTTCACTCATTTACTCTCCGACTAAAACCAATATTTCCTGGTAAATATCTGGACCTTTCTTTTAATAATTTGTAGCTATGTCCTGTTGTTCTTGTAGGTGGCTGTACTTTGACAAAACTTGCTATAGTCTAATGTATCCTTTCCTTTTTATTATCTTATAAACATGTAATGTTGCCTCGAATTCTTCACTTTTCTAGACACTGAAGGCCGGCTTTTCTTTGTCTTTCCTTATAACTGTAATCTTCATTCTGTGCTGGTGCCAATCTAGTACGTGCCTGGTTATACTGTCAGGTGTTTCCCTGAAGGTGTGTAGTTATCGAGACTTCCTTAACCACCAGCACTCTTGATTGATGTCACGTTAGTTACCCCAGTTCTGTGTTAATAAATACGTCTCACCATTTAATATGAAGTATGCCACGTGAACCATACTGATCAAGACCCCACCTTACTTCCAAACAGTTCTCCCTGGAAGCAGGGTGTTTCATGGCAGTGAGGCTAACGAGGTGGTGATTGACATTGGGATTCCCATAATGGTGAGCTTACTGAGAAGCCTAGCATTGCACTACATCAATTGGTCACCTTCTCAAGTACGCCTCAGCATGTAAGGAGAGCCACTGTAACCTGCCACCAAAGAAAGTCGCCAAGAGTATTAAATTCAAGTACGAGTGGCATTAGCCACAGCAACAACCGTGTTGCTATTCTTCAAACAGAACCCTGTTCTAAACGTTGTTGTTGAGTTGAGCCCGCGACGTTTCTTTGGTAGCAGGTCACAGTTACTCTCATTATATCCAGAGGCATACTTGAGAAGCTGGACTAGGTTCCTACTGGCTGTAGTGCAATGCGAGGCTCCTCGGTAAGAGCACTACTATGGAGATTAGTCTCAATCGTTGGTCAGACTGCAGCCACATAACCTGTTTATGTGAGCATGAACGGGGTCGTGAGGTGGGGGCCTTCTGTACTTAGACGTATCATACTTCATATCTTATTTTTCTTCGTTTGTTCTCAATCTCCCGCTGATATAGTCAGGAGAACGGAATGCGTTGTGTTTTACAGCTTGACTACGATATTTGCACCTTTCGGTCAGAAACATCCGACTTCAGCAGGACTGAATATCTGATACAGGAAAGACTTACTCGTTTTTATGTGAATTGGGAAGAAAATAAAGACACACAAGCCAGCCATCCGTGACAAGTTGGCAGACACGAGAGAAGAAAGCTAACAGAATGCGACAATGCATGGCCATAGAACTCAAAACACGCAATCCAAGCATTCAGTGGCATTCAACTGAATCAACCAGCCTGTCCATCCAATCCAGAGCCCAGAACAACATTGCCAGTTCAAATATGGTTTATGTATTGCTCGCTTGGGTGGTCCCTCCTGTCTTTGCCACCTTCTTCAAAGCCTGCACTTGCGCGATAACATCAGGGTTTTACCTTTAAGTGAATTATAATAACAGCCCTATTTTCTTTACCTTCGTTCTTCTTTATGAGCCAGATCATTGAATTCTGTGAACAACATAAAGGGTCTTAACGTGGAAAAGAAGGCAGTCTGACTGCATCCCTTTTAAAGGCAAAGTGCTTTTTTTGCGTTGTACAAGTTTGAGTGACGAATATGTTTGTTGGCCAAGACGCTTTGGTTGATATAACCAAAATGGCGGTGTCTGTGGTAGTATATGTCGTGGTTGGATGTAGTCATGGATGATAAGATGAACGTCAGAATGTAGTCATGGATGATAAGATGAATGGTCAGAATCACCAAAGCCAGCGCCACATTTGGCAGACTACACTCACAAGTCTGGCGTCGAAATGGCATCAGCCTCCAGACGAAGCTGAAGGTTCACAGAACAGTGGTGGTCCCTGTGTTGCTATATGCAAGTGAAACATGGACTGTATACAGGCGTCACGCAAAGAAGATGAATCACTTTCACACTTTGTCTCAGGAAGGTGATGAATGTCAAATGGCAAGACCGGATCCAGGACACTGCTGTTCTCGAGATAACTGGTATCCCTAGCATCGATACCACCATAATGCAATCACAGTTTCCCTGGGTGGGTCACGTGGTTCGCATGCCAGACTATCGGTTGCCAACAATCTTCTGTAATCTTCTGTGGCGAGATGCAGAAGGGCAAACGATCCCAAGGAGACCATACAAAAGCGCGTTAAAGACACACTAAAAACGTCTTTAAAAGCCTTCAGCATAAACCTCGAAACATGGGAAGATGCTGCAAAAGATCGTACAGTTTGGCGTACAGTTCTCCGCAGAGAAGTAGTGTCATGCGAGGCTTCTAAAAAAGACTGCAACAGAACAACGAAGAAAAGCTAGAAAAGCCCGTGAAATATCACCGTCTCGCAAAGCGAACTGTCCATGCCCTCCCTGCCTACGAGTATGAAAATCCCAAACCGGACTCGCCAGCCATCTCCGCACCCACCCACAAGCCGGAATCACAGAATATTCCACTGGAGGGACTGGCTAAATGAAAAAGAACAGGTCCTCTTCGCTTGTGATGGACGAACAACAACAACAACAATATGTTGGTCAAAATGTTAAATCCTGAACGAAGAAGAGAGCCCGATACAGACCGTCAAGAGACATATGTCGCCATTACGTAGCTCAAGTTATCATTGCCGTTAATTTGACTTTAGTATATGCAAGAATAAATATAAACGCTGCAAAGGGGGTTCTTCATCTGAGATCATTGGCCATAACTGACAAAATGATCAATGACCATCATGTGTGGTGAAGATTTTAGGGCAGCGACAAACTCATTCCACTTCTAAGATCCATGGTCGTAACTGACAAAACGATCAGTGAACTTAATGAGTGGTGGAGAGTTTCCAGATCCGTCACGTGGAGGCGGAATATGGTCTTTGTCATCTGTGGCCCGCTGACCCTGATACAAGCAGCCATCTATGAGTCACTGGCTGCTGTCCGCCCATTCAATGTTGCACCTTGACCCCCGGCACTGAGTTGAGTCCGGTTATCTGCATTCTCCAGCTATATATAAGCTGGTACCTGGCTTTTAACGTCGGCCGAGGAAATCCCGAGAAATCCCGCGAGAATGGGAGCTGGCTATCCGGCCTCATAAAAAGCGGAGGCCTAACTACAATAAAGTATCTGACGCTTCTTTCCCGGACAGAAATGTGTAATGTGAGACTACCTTTAGATTGGTGATCATTTTAGTTGTCTTTTCTTTTCAAATATCTGAAACACTTGACACAAAAAGGTAGGACTTCAAACCAGACGGATGTGATGCCGATGCATGATAGTAAGTGAGTGCTTGTGAAAGCTATTCCTTGTTGTACAGTGTCCCGTGTCGCGTTTCCAGCGAACTACTAGCGCGCTTTGTAGTTCTAAAGAGGTCAGTTGTTAGTTTCCCATCGCAAGCGATGACGGCGACATGGTTAGACGGTTTTGTCTTGATCATGTAACATGCATAGTATTTGGATTCTAGGGATGAAGAATCTGTACTGGTCGTAAACCTCCTTCTCTCGTGCCGAGCTACCTTAGACCAGTGGCAATGCGATCAGTCGAACGACTGGGGGTAGCTCAGTATGCAAGCACTCTGGTCTAAGCTCACTTGAGACCAGGAGTCGCTTGAAACTTGCGGGATTCGATCGCCCAGCGTTTCCGTTAATCACGTTGAGAGCTGGGTGCCTTACCTTTCGGCAACAGCGACAGTGGACAAGTTCAGTAAGACAATCAATCAATCAATCAAAGCCCATCACTCCTGTTGGTACATAAGCCATTGACAACATGCTGTCAGCATGCAGGATCATGTGCTGCCCCGTTTGCCTCTTCCCAGTTGTCAGTTGTAATAATTTAATCTTAGTTCCTTCTCACATTATCTGCTCTATATATTTATGGGTCTACCAATTAAAGACAACCTAAACAACAAACACCTGATGCCTTGCAGGTATACTGTGGACAGTCATGAGTTAGGGACAGTCACAGAGATAACTATGTTGTGTTGATGCCATTAATGTATAATTCTGATGACGAACGAGGACGAAAATGAGAGAGCAATTCAAAACCTGTGCGGCCCTCACGTGAAATCTATTGCATAAAAAAACACACGAAAAAGTCTACAGTTTCCACGAGGACAGAAAGAAAAATGAATTCTGAATTCTGACCCAACAAAACTGACAAACTTTTCACAAAAATGAATAATACAAAAACTTATTTATTTAATGTGTTCAAGTTTTTACAGAACTGAGTAGCCATCTCCACGTACAACCCTTCTTAGTCTTACGACACGCAGCCTGGCATGTTACATATACCTATTATCTGCTCCTCATTCGGTCCCTGGTAAAAAACAAAATTCGAGAGATAGATAATGTAAGGATCAAGGCAAAGAGAATTCTGCAGACAACACTATGAACGACATGAAAGCAAAACCTGCTTGTTGAGGTAGACATGTTTTTGCTGATCCCCCTTCAAATTCTTGTTTGACTTGAGTAACACTTCACGACTGCCTAAAGAGTGCCACACTATTTACTTAATCTTATCCAAGTGTTCCGCCATTATTTCATTCCACGTGGGCTTATTTAAATAAAATGCCCGACCCTTCTGTTTAACCGTCCCCAAATATGCCTTGACAGCTTGCCCGGAGCAAGGAAACAAACATGGACTTTATTGTAACCGGTCGGCGCTGGCATTGGATCGGTCATGTCCTGAGAAGATAGCCTGACAACCTGACCAGAATCTCCACGGGATGGACCCAAGAATGATGAGGTAGTCTGACGCCATGACCAGAATCTCCACGGGATGGGCCCAAGAATGATGAGGTAGTCTGACGCCATGACCAGAATCTCCACGGGATGGGCCCAAGAATGATGAGGTAGTCTGACGCCATGACAAGAATCTCCATGGGATGGGCTCAAGAATGATGAGGTAGTATGACGCCATGACCAGAATCTCCATGGGATGGGCCCAAGAATGATGAGGTAGTCTGATGCCATGACCAGAATCTCCATGGGATGTGCCCAAGAATGATGAGGTAGTCTGACGCCATGACAAGAATCTTCATGGGATGGGCCCAAGAATGATGAGGTAGTCTGACGCCATGACCAGAATCTCCATGGGATAGGCTCAAGAATGATGAGGTAGTCTGACGCCATGATAAGAATCTCCATGGGATGGGCTCAAGAATGATGAGGTAGTCTGACGCCATGACCAGAATCTCCACGGGATGGGCCCAAGAATGATGAGGTAGTCTGATGCCATGACCAGAATCTCCATGGGATGGGCCCAAGAATGATGAGGTAGTCTGACGCCATGACAAGAATCTTCATGGGATGGGCCCAAGAATGATGAGGTAGTCTGACGCCATGACCAGAATCTCCATGGGATGGGCTCAAGAATGATGAGGTAGTCTGACGCCATGACCAGAATCTCCATGGGATGGGCCCCAGAGGAAAGATAATCAGACCTAAAATAACTTGGCGATGAACAGTTGTAGTTTAAATGAAAATCATGAATCAGAGCTTACGACATTCTCTCTATGGGGCAGTGGTGCTATTCTTGTCCTTGTCATACACATACACCCCGGCAATCCACTCGGGACAGAGGTAAGAGGCGACTAACTGTGTGACATGGTTAAGTGGTTTGTTATTGCAGCATAGATGGCGCCTAACAGGCTGCGGGTCTACTTTGCTCTAGTGTTTGATTCTATTAAGATAAACTTGCACCACCTAACAGGCTGCGGGTCAACTTTGCTCTAGTGTTTGATTCTATTAAGATAAACTTGCACATCAGATAACCACCCTCCATAGGAGAGTAATACGCTGCTCAAGCCTAGTCCGCTAAGCAGGAAATCATCCTTTATGCACAATGTTATGCTTAAGTACAGGTCGACTAAGACTAAGAATCAGAGCTGGGGCAGTGTATGAAAAGATAGTTGGAGGTCGGACTAATTGGATGAAATTTGTTGCTATCTTTAAAGACGCCGCCCGGCATGTTGATTATTAACCGTTTTGCCAGACTGTGACCACAGATCTAAGAAGTGGATGGAGTTTGTTGCTACCCTTAAAGACGCCACCATGTATGGTGATCATTAACCGTTCTGCCAGTCACTGACCGCATATATGATACAGGAATTTTTAAAAATCTAGAAACAATGCCACACACACACACACACACATATATATATATATATATATATATATATATATATATATATATATATATATATATATATGTGTGTGTGTGTGTGTGTGTGTGGACGTGTATAGTGAGGTGGGGGTGGCGGGCGGGAGAGGAGAGAAGAAATGTGTTAATGCATTCAAAAATATATTGGATGTACATAGTCATTTCTAGATCAAGTTGAGTAGAAGAAACTGGTTGTATACAGACTTTGCAGTCTTCTATACCAGTATAAATAAGTTAAAGTAAGCTAAGTTAAACAACAAACGAAAAGAAGTTAGTTTGAATGTTTTCTGGGATCAAGATGCTGAGCAGCGCATGAGCTGCAGTGGTCAGCGACCCATAGCTGACTGCTAGCGTCAGGCCCAGCGAACCAGAGCTGCCAAGACCCTTCTACACCTCCACGCGGCGATCCTGGATAACAGGCCGCAGCAGGGTAGACTTACTAATGAGAAGGGGTCGAAGAGGGAATGCTAACCCAGTACTCAAAAAATGGTTGCTGAAGTCGGATGTGTTGGACCGAAAGGTGCAAATATCGCAGTCAAGCTGTAAACTACGACACAACGCATTCCGTTCTCTGGACTACATTCTGCTACTTACTTTCAGTGTTTGGTAGTAGGAGATTGAGAATGAACGAAGCCAAACCAAGCCAAAAATATATTGGATATACATAGTCATTTCTAGATCAAGTTGAGTAGAAGAAACTGGTTGTATACAGACTTTGCAGTCTTCTATACCAGTATAAAGAAGTTAAGGTAAGCTAAGTTACAAACGAAAAGAAGTTAGTTTGAATGTTTTGTGAGTAGTACTTCTAGATGTGGTGAGAAGCGTTTTGGAATGGAAGGATGGTAATGCCGACTAGTTGTTATACGTGCATGTTCAATGGGAGAGAGAGAGAGGGAGAGAGAGAGAGAAATGATGTGGTGCATATTTAGGGAGAGTGACAGAAAGAGGAGAAAAGAAAAGGGTAAACGAGAACATAAAATAAAAAATAGAAATGACGACGATGATAATAAAGGTGATGATGACGATAAAGATGACTGACTACGTTGGTTTAAACAACTAGATGACGATAAAGATGACTGGCTTCGATAGTTAAAACGACTAGATGACCATAAAGATGACTGACTACGTTGGTTAAAACTAGATGACGATAAAGATGACTGGCTACGATAGTTAAAACGACTAGATGACCATAAAGATGACTGACTACGTTGGTTAAAACAACTAGATGACGATAAAGATGACTGGCTACGATAGTTAAAACGACTAGATGACGATAAAGATGACTTTGGCTTCGATGGTTAAAACGACTAGACGACGATAAAGATGGTTGACTACGACGGTTAAAACGACAGCCATGACAATCGATATAACGATAGTTATATCGACAGACAACACTGATGAATACAATGATGGTATCAGTTAAAACGACTAGACGACGATAAAGATGGTTGACTACGATGGTTAAAACGACAGCCATGACAATCGATATAACGATAGTTATATCGACAGACAACACTGCTGAATACAATGATGGTATCAGTTAAAACGACTAGACGACGATAAAGATGGTTGACTACGATGGTTAAAACGACAGCCATGACAATCGATATAACGATAGTTATATCGACAGACAACACTGCTGAATACAATGATGGTATCAGTTAAAACGACTAGACGACGATAAAGATGGTTGACTACGATGGTTAAAACGACAGCCATGACAATCGATATAACGATAGTTATATCGACAGACAACACTGATGAATACAATGATGGTATCAGTTAAAACGACTAGACGACGATAAAGATGGTTGACTACGATGGTTAAAACGACAGCCATGACAATCGATATAACGATAGTTATATCGACAGACAACACTGCTGAATACAATGATGGTATCAGTTAAAACGACTAGACGACGATAAAGATGGTTGACTACGATGGTTAAAACGACAGCCATGACAATCGATATAACGATAGTTATATCGACAGACAACACTGATGAATACAATGATGGTATCAGTTAAAATGACTAGACGACGATAAAGATGGTTGACTACGATAGTTAAAACGACAGCCATGACAATCGATATAACGATAGTTATATCGACAGACAACACTGCTGAATACAATGATGGTGTCAGTTAAAACGACTAGACGACGATAAAGATGGTTGACTACGATGGTTAAAACGACAGCCATGACAATCGATATAACGATAGTTATATCGACAGACAACACTGCTGAATACAATGATGGTATCAGTTAAAACGACTAGACGACGATAAAGATGGTTGACTACGATGGTTAAAACGACAGCCATGACAATCGATATAACGATAGTTATATCGACAGACAACACTGCTGAATACAATGATGGTATCAGTTAAAACGACTAGACGACGATAAAGATGGTTGACTACGACGGTTAAAACGACAGCCATGACAATCGATATAACGATAGTTATATCGACAGACAACACTGCTGAATACAATGATGGTATCAGTTAAAACGACTAGACGACGATAAAGATGGTTGACTACGACGGTTAAAACGACAGCCATGACAATCGATATAACGATAGTTATATCGACAGACAACACTGATGAATACAATGATGGTATCTCGTTAACACCAGTGGTTGGCTTGAACTGCAGCCCTTTCAGTGGAAAAGTGATATTTACTATACCAAATAGTGTTATGGCTGGTTGAATGTAAGTGTCTTTACGACAAAGGTAGACCTCTAACAAACGTCAAATCCACGATGATTATTATGATGATGAAGATGAGGACGAAAAAGACGACTGCCTGATTATATCAGTATGCCGCGTGAAAATGAGTACAGTCAATATTTGAAGTCTATGTCCATAAGGACCTGTCCAATCTTGACACTACGCACACGAGTGATGGAGGACGAAACAAGGCCTCGGTTAACTTTCACGATGACCCCACATCGAGTTTGGAGAATTTCGCTGGAGGGTTCAAAACTCGTTGGATTAGCATCCTCCCGTGGGTCACAGCTCCACGTCAGTCGAAGCCAGGTAAACTTCCAGAAGTCTCATTAATTTGCAGGTAGATGCTAAACGTTTTTTGTGCGAGACTCTTTGATGTCGTCCTCAGACTTGAGGAGGAAAGCCGTGGCTGGTTAATTCGACACACACATTGTGCTGACACGTCTAGGCCATTTTGTTCAGGATCCTTTCCGCTAAGAGCTTGGGCCAGGTTTAAGTAGATCACGTGAGTGTGCATTTATTAAGAAGTGACAAAGCGTAGATCAAGGCTTTCAAATATGCATGGATGTTAAAGTGTAGACAAACAGAAGAAGAAAAGCTGGATTGAAGTAACTAATACAAGTAATGCTGACAGCTAGAATTTAAGGACTTAAACTTAACGTCTGTATACTAAAAATCTACTCAAGTTATTTGTATCTTTCCCCATGTGGTTTGTTAAGAGCAGCTATAGATGGCGCCTAACTGGCTACGGGTCTACTTAGCTCTAGTGTTTATCTATTACGATGTACTCGCACATCGTCTAAACCACCCTCCAAGAAACTGGTTGTATGCAGACTCTGTTGAGGCTTCAGTATAAAGACGTTAAGTTACTGGTTTAGAAGAATATGCAGTGTCTGTATACAACCAGTTTCATTTACATGTCTTGGCTTTAAAAGCTATGCGCATTCAAATCTATTTTTAAATGCATTAATTGTCCTTGCCGCCAGTACTTCCTGTGGCAATACATTCCAAGCATTCACCACTCTCTGACCAAAAAAAAATATTTCCTAATAAATAAGCTGGACATTGTTTTAGTTAATTTGTACCCACGCCCTCTTGTTCTTGTAGGTAGTTGTATTTTGAAAAACTTGTTATAGTCTAATGTATCCTTTCATTTGATATAAACTTGTATTAAGTCCCCTCGAATTCTTCTCTTTTCTAGACACTGAGTCCTTCCATATAACTGTATTTCTAGAATCCCACCATCAGTTCTGTTGCTCTTCTTCAGAGACAGAGGAACAACAGAAGCAGAGACATTTTGAATTTAACACACACAATAACAGTATATCGGCTATGTAGCATTGTTAGAAAGTTTTCAAACCAATACATCTGCCCCAACAGCATTGTAACAAAGTTTCCAAGCCAATATATTGGCGTGCAGCAGCGTAAGAATGCTCACAAGCCAATATATCGGCCCTGTAGCATTATAAGAAAGTTTCTAAGCCGATATATTGGCGTGCAGCAGCGTAAGAATGCTCACAAGCCAATATATCGGCCCTGTAGCATTATAAGAAAGTTTCTAAGCCGATATATCAGCCGTACGGAGTAAATCTGTCACATATATTGCTGGAAGGTTGCCGACATGGGGTTCTAAGTTTCCCTCGTCAACTCCATTGCGCTCCCTGCAGTGTGTTACGCTCCCTGCAGTGTGTTGCGCTACTGAAATGTGGACACTTACAAAAGGAATGGAGAAGAAAGTGCGAGTGACCCACGCTTGTCTTAAGGTGGGTCTCACTCTCCACAACCAGTGCATGCAGAACCTCAACCAGTCAAGACCTACGGAAATTATCATTGGCGAGCGATGGGCTTGTTCAAGCAAACACGGCAAAACATCGATTGGGAGGCCTCAGAAGAAATGATGAATGTTGGAGTACGTCGACAGCCGTCTGCTACCCTAAGAGCGCGGGGTTGACCCCCAACACGTTGGTCAGACTCCTTTGCACTCTATTAGAATATCCACGATACTTTAAAAAGAAAGCTTATTACCCACTGGTCCTTCATAGTCCAGGATAGAGATCGCTGAAGCCTAAGTTGAGACCCGCAGCGGTACACTCGCTGCTAAGGAACGGGTCATCGAGTAATGATAGTATTTCTGTCCTACAGCGTTCATGTTTCGGTGAGTGTTTTAAGTGTATGAGAAACGGGTGGTACTTGCGACTTAATTCACTCCAAACAAGAGTTCCCTATGTTCCAATTGTACGTTTTGACAGTTGCTGTTGTTTTGAATGCCCACATTGAGTAGGATTACTCTTTTACGCGCCCTGAAATGGACGTTAAGTTACGGGCTGCAGTAGCTTTCCTCGCATCCCCAGCGTGCTGGTGAAGGTGGGTCGGGGTCATCCAGGCGGTTGTGCTATAATTCTCTTTATTTGCGTGTCGCTCACTACTACGAGGATCACATCAATCCCTCACCGTGTTAGCCATGCTGCCATGAAAACAGCCTGTTTCCAGGGAGGGCTACTAGGAAAACGAAGTGAGGGTCTTGGCCAGTATGTTTTGCCTGATCCTGACTAACATGTCTGATCAGTACATTTTGTCTGATCAGACATTAGTTTTCCTCCCCAGACCACGGGGTAGACCCTAATACGTCGGTCAGACTCGATTGCATTCCATTGGAACACCCACGATACGTTAAAAAGAAAGCTTATTACTCACTGGTTCTTCATATCCCAGGTTAGAGATAGTTGTTGACTAAGTTGGGACCCGCAGCGGTAGAGGAACGGAATATCAAGTAATGATAGTATTTCTGTTCTACGGCGTGCATGTATTCAGTTCAGTTCAGTTCATCCCGTAACCCATCAGGTCGTTGGGGCACACATGAAGACATGAAAATCCCACGCCAGCCGTCTCTGTCTGTCGCCGCCTGACGTATCTCACCGTGACGAAGGCCTGACCACTCAGCGATGTTGTCCACCCATCTCTTCCTTGGACGTCCTCGCCCTCTCTGTCCCGGTACGGATCCAAAGAGTATCGAGTTGGACCTCGCGACGTGCCCGCACCAGGCCATCTTTCATCTTTTGAAAGTTTTGAACAGATCTTCAAAAGGACCAATAGCGTCTTCAACTCTCTGACGAATGTCTACGTTCGTGACACGATCCTTATATGTAACATTTAGGAGTTTTCTATAGCACCGCATTTCCATTGCACGTATTCTGCCCTGGATATCTGCTGTAATGGTTCAGGTCTCGCAGGCATACAGAAATATTGACAGCACCAAAGAGCGCAGTAGTCTGACTTTTATGCCGAGGGCGAGGCGCTTGTCTCGCCAAATAGGTTGCAGCCTAGTCAGCGCCGCTGTTGTTTGTGCTGTTCTGGCAATTACCTCTGGCTTCGAACCCTCTTCGCTGATCAACGATCCAAGATATTTGAAACGTTTCACCACCTCAAGTACCTGCCCATTTGCCTCTATGACAGATTGAAACCCTGCGACGTTTTTGGTCATGAGTTTTGTTTTATCAGCATTTATTTCCATACCAAAACTCAGGGCCGTTCTATCCAATCTACCAATCAACTCCTGGAGTTCCCTCTCTGTACCTGCCAATACATCAATATATGATGTATAGGTAAGTGTTTTAAGTGTATGAGAAATGGGTGGTACTTGCGTCTAAATTTACCCCAGAGTTTCCTGGGTTCCTATTGTACGTATTTGACAGCTGATGTAACGGGTTAGGGGGGGTCAGGTCGATATATTCTTTTATTTTAAATAAATAAGTAAAGACTTAGATAAAGATAGAAGTGTAAGAAAGATGGTTAGTATTAGGGTAAGATAACATGAATGTTATTGCACAGTCTGACGGTTTGACAAGGCCATACTGCTGTAGAATATATATGCTATTATCCATATCATGGACCAACGTTGAGATATCAAAAAATTCATTGCCAAGACGGAAGGAATATTTGACACCCCCAACAGTTAAAAAGTGGACTATTCCGTGAAGTAACTGCCTCAAATTCGATGCTAAAAAATTTATATTTCTTATGTTTGGGGTGAATTAAGACGCATTTACTGAGAAATGTTTAAATTGTTTATTAATGTCCCTTCTACGTTAATTTCACACTATAAATGGTTGTCTGTCCATCTAACTCTATCTGGGCTTTTCCCCCGAAATATTTCAATTATAATTCTTCTCCAGCCTTTATTATCTTTTGTTGCAGACCAACCGATTCTGCTGGGAGGGCCGACTATGTGCGACCTCGGCAGTGCTTGCTTGGGGTGTACTTTAAACGTGAAGCCATCGCCCCTCACGCTCGTCCTTTTAAGATAAAAACTGTCCACGGTTAAGACCTGTGGTTACCTAAGGTTAACAACCACATCCACTCGTTTTTCGCGCCCTGACGCCTGGGAACGCGTAGGACGAATATTCGAGACAGACCGTGATGCACGTTTCTAATCCAGACCAAACAAGCATAATCTGTATATGTCTTCCAGTACGGGTCTTCGCCAACAACGTCTATGGGTTCGGTGATGCCAGTTAAACAATTTTTAAAAAGCCAAATATCTCTAAAATAAAAAGCCAAATTTCATTTTTTAAAGAGCCCTTCTACTTTTGCATCCCCCTAAAATTATAATCATCTTACGACTTCCCTTCTTTTGGCTCAGGTACTGATAAAGGGCTATTGTGGTATCTTAACAAAAAGGTTACAACCCGTAAGAAAATACAAATCTTACTAAAATAAATGGCAACAAAACAACAAAAAACTGCTCACACAAATACACAACGAGAGAGAGAGAGAGAGAGAGAGAGAGAGAGAGAGAGAGATTTATCATATTTCTCACACAGCGATTACATAAAAAAACCAAACAAATTATTGTATTAAACTATTTTGGAAAGTTAATACGGCAGAGTGCAGAAAAGTATATACGCCAGAGAGCAGGAAATGCAGTGAAGCGAATATGCACTCTATTAAACAAACTCAAACATCCAAGTGGCTAATGTGTCTCGTTTCAAGAAAGACATGATTTGATAAACCTGCTAGCAACAGCTCTGTCGCATCCTTATCATTCCCTTAACATTATTTAATAAAATTTTGAATAAAATACTTGAATAAAATACTTGAATAAAATACACTTTTACATTTTTCCATTCAACCATTTTCTCAAATCAACCAATTTGCCCAACATCCCAGAACAAAATCGAAACGATTTGATTGACGCCAAAACAATACTTCAAAAAATACATTTAAAAAAATTATTTAAAAATAACTTTAAAAATGATTCAAAATATACACCAAAATAATGTCAAATCAATGTTTTGACATCAAACCAATTTATGGAATTTGGCTTTAAAAAGCCATATTGGCAACTTCCCTCCGGTTTCTTCGTGTGGGACTGCGACTTCCTGTGTGACGAGTTCCCAGGTGCCACTTGTTTGATTCCCAAACACAGGCTGGTCCGAGCACGTGCACGGAGAACCCCAGGTGCGTGTTCAAATCAAAAGGTGAGTGAGTCAATGCCGAGGCATTGGCGATAGAGTTAGCACGGGATGGAGTTAACACAGTTATGCTGGAAGTTGGCTCAAAATGCCCAGTTGATTTGCAATTTATTTTTCGAATACGGATGTCAAAATTCGGTAAAATGGCACACGAAATCAAACAAAACAAAAACAATACCGAAACGAGGCTTCAGGAAAATATCATTATTCGAACCGTAAAATTAACGGTTCTTGTGATGCAATAGCTCACAATGCTGCCAGGGATGAAGTTGTATGCTTCATTTTAGCAGGACTACATGCCTAGCAGGCTGAAGTGTGTGATAGAGGTTGTGACAGAGAGTTTGTGATAGAGTGAGTGTTAGAGAGTGTTGAGAGAGAGAGAGAGTGTGTGATAGAGAATATCGGAATCTGAGTGATAATTTGTGATACGGAGTGGGAAGGAGTGTGAGTGGGTTTTTGTATTCCTTAACAGTAAATTAGCTACCGATTTACACCTGGTTGGGGGAATAAGACTAACGTCTGGGTCAGGCAAGATATATTGATCAGACATGTGACTGTTTTCACGGCAGCCTGGCTAACAAGGTGAGGGATCACCGTGATCCCCCTAGTAATGAGCGACACTAAGATGAAGCCAAGCATAGCACAACCGCCTTGGAGAACCCCGGTCCACCTTCATCAGCACGCTCGGGATGTGAGGAAAGCTACTGCAAACCGCCACTGAACGTCCTTTTCAGAGCGCACAAAACAGCAATCTACTCATTGCATGCATTCCCAAACACCTGGTTATAATGAAACGTATCAAAACATGGTATCTGACGTCGACCATTTTCCACAAGCTCTTTAACCACGCTGCCTGTGAGTTCTAATCCAGCGCGAGTATGGCTATATTGTCTGACATTCTCTCTTAGGGAACATCCTTTCCATCACCTTTCTCTTTTCGATCTGCTGCTGTATTGGCTAGTGTCTTCTTCACCCCAGATCTGAACCCATTATCCCTTGTGACGAAGAGATACCTTGGTGGCAGTCTGGGTGTGATATGCATAATTACGGGTCATGTTTCGGAACCATACAGAGGGACCGGCTGTACATTAGTGTTAAAAAACTGAAGTGTATTGTCCATGGATAAAGCTGTCGTGTTCTACATTAAGACGAAGATAGATGAAAGCAAATCTGGCTATTACTAGATGGATGATGATGCTGCTGCTAACAAACTTGACGAGTTGTCTCTGGCAGTGAGATGGTGTGGTTCCTCTTATATTCTAGGACATACTTAAGATGGACCTGTGCCCTCCTCGTGGAAAAGTAATGCAAGATGTCTCATTTCAATCCCCATTATCAGAATCAAAGTGTCCATCCCCACTTAGGTGGCCAGGTTGCTGTAACGCAGCAGGTGCACATCTAAGACGTGAAACGGCGGTATTTGTCAGTATATTGCAAATGACCTAACAGGTGTGTGTAAATGTGAAGATACTACAAGATTTACAATGGGAACTGGCAATGTACATGTATTCGTTTTCTAACATAGCTGAGACTTACAGAACATTGACAAAGCTGAGACTTACAAAACGTTGACACAGCTGAGACTTACAGAACGTTGACACGCCTGAAACTTACAGAACGTTGACACGGCTGAGACTTACAGCACGTTGACACAGCTGAGATTTACAGGACGTTGACACAGCTGAGATTTACAGAATATTGACACAGCTACGATTTACAGAACATTGACACAGCTACGACTTACAGTACATTGACACAGCTAAGACCTACAGACTATTGATACAGCTACGACTTACAGAACATTGACACAGCTACGACTTACAGAACATTGACACAGCTATTACTTACAGAACATTGACACAGCTACGACTTACAGAACATTGATACAGCTACAACTTACAGAACATTAAGGCGTTCTTGATCCCGGAAAGCTCCTTCATCAACGCGGGAGATCTGATTGTGGTCCAGCAGGAGAGTGTCAAGGGTGGTCAGCTGTGCTAAGGTGGTTTCAGTGATGGCTGCTAGCTTGTTGTGGGTCATGTCTCTGAGGAAATAGTCAAGATAATACGTCACAGACTGAGCATCACACTGAGAGAGTGAGTGTGAGAGAGAGAGAGAGAGAGAGAGAATGAGTATATAAGAGTGACAGAGAGAATATGTGTGTGTGGGAGACAGTGACAGAGAGAATATGTGTGTGTGTGTGTGGGAGACAGTGAGAGAGAGAGAGGCAGGAAGAAACCCGGAGCGGAATATGCAGCCGGGAATGAGCTAACAGCAATGTCCGATTGCATCAGGGCTAGCAAACCCCAGCTGACCAAGATCCTATTCCACTTCCGAGCGGCGGCCCTGGAAACAGATTGCTTCAGTCTGGCTAAGAGAATAGGGATCGCAGTGGGGAGGCAAACCAGATACTCAACAACAAAAAAAGTATAGCTCAAATCGGTCGGGTTGAAAGACCTCAGCAGCGTAAGAAGAAGAAGAAGAAGAAGAAGAAGAAGAAGAAAGACCTCAGCATCGTTGTAAACTACGTCATTGGGTACTTTTCAGCATGAACGTCGAAGAAAAGGACATTGAGAATGGAAGAGACACCGGCAGGAAAGAGGACAAAGTTGACAAAAAGGAGAGAGAGAGAGCTGACAAAAAGAATGGAGAGAGAGAGAGAGAGAGAGCTGACAGAATGGAGAGAAAGCTGACAAAAAGAATGGAGAGAAAGCTGACAAAAAGAATGGAGAGCGAAAGCTGACAAAAAGAATGGAGAGAGAAAGCTGACAAAAAGAATGGAGAGCGAAAGCTGACAAAAAAGAATGGAGAGAGAAAGCTGACAAAAAGAATGGAGAGAAAGCTGACAAAAAGAATGGAGAGAAAGCTGACAAAAAGAATGGAGAGAAAGCTAACAAAAAGAATGGAGAGAAAACTGACAAAAAGAATAGAGAGAAAGCTGACAAAAAGAATGGAGAGAAAACTGACAAAAATAATGACGTTCGGCACCGCAACAATATTTTGAGGCCCATTATTGATTGTATTGATTGTATTGATCTATACATTTGGTCAACAGATACATGCACGGATTGATAAACTGATAAGCGGGTACAAATTGATAATGAACTGACAGATACATGGACAAATGAGTACAATGATATGTAGTAAACCAACCAAATTATATATGGGTAGACATATAAATGGACTAATATAATGAGGTGGATTTATTTTTGGATGGACTGATAAATTAATGAGTGACCAAATGAGAACACCGATAAATAAGTAGATTGATAAACGTTGAAATAAATTGATGGACTGGTAAATGGATGGATTGATAAATGGCCGTGTTGATAAATGGATGGGTTAATACATGGATGGGTTGATAAATTTATGGGCTGATAAATGGCCGTGTTGATAAATGGATGAGTTAATAAATGGGTAGGTTGATATATGGGTGGGTTGATAAATGGATGGGTTGATAAATGGATGGTTTGATAAATGGATGGTTTGATAAATGGCCGTGTTGATAAATGGATGGTTTGATAAATGACCGTGTTGATAAACGGATTAGTTAATAAATGGATGGGTTGATAAATGGCCGTGTTGATAAATAAATTAGTTAATAAATGGTCTTTGTTGATAAATAGATGGGTTTAAAAATATATTGATTTTAAATGTATGGGTATATAAATGGCCGAGTTGATAAATGGATGGATAGATAAATGGCCGAGTTCATAAATGGATGAATTGATAAATGGATGTGTTGATAAATGGACGGGTTAATAAATAGACTAGTTCATATATGGGCAGGCTGATAAATAGTTGGACTGATTGTAGGATGGACGGATCAATATTTGTGTGATCAATAAATTGATTGATAAATGGATAGGCTGATAAGGAGTGGATTGACTGATAGATGGGTTGATAAATGGGTAGGCTAATAACAAGCTTCATAAATGGGTGAGCTGATGAATGGATCGGCTGATAACAAATTAGACTGATAAATGGATGAGTTTATTAATGTAAGTATATTATTTCCCGTGTGCATATATACTCAAAAGTGTTGCCACTGCGTTATGCACGCGTGCATGGGCGTATTTGTTGGTGTGTTAAAAGGGCGATAAATTTCAAACACTTGCATACACAACTACCCCACCCATCCTTGCTCAACAATGTAAATAACGAAGTCCATAGGTGTTAACCGGCATAGGCGTCTCCACACAGCGGTCGGCAACCTTGTATATCAACTTGAAAATCTTGAGCGCATGTTAGTTTCAACTTATAAATTGAGCCAGTTCATTTCATATGTATATATATTACAGTAGATTGGGATTTACGCTGGAAAGACTAAATTAATGACCAACAACGCCGACAGCTTTAACAGCAGATTAAAGCTAATGGCCAGGTACTCGAAGTAGTCGACAGTTTTAAATGTATAGGTTCGATTGTCAGTGATGAAGGATCAAAATGTGAGGTGTTCGCCAGAATAGCACAGACAATAGCGGCGCTTGCACTGCTTAAAAAAATCTGACAAGATAAACGGTTAGCACTATGCACAAAAATCAGATTAATGCGTACATTGGTCCTGTGAATATTCCTCTATGCTTGTGAAACATGGACAATTACAGCTGACCTGCAGCGGAGGATACAGGCCTTGGAGATGAGATGTTTCCGAAAACGTCTAAACGCCACGTACAAAGATCGAGTTACAAATGAGGAAATACGAGAAAGAATTATAACAGCAATATGGCCTTTTGAAGACCTCTTGGCAACTGTCAAAAGAAGAAAACCCGCTTGGTACGGTCACATATCGAGATCAAATGGTCTTGCAAATTCGATTTTGCACGGGAAGGTGCAAGGCAGACGACGAAGAGGCCGTCCCAAAATAGAGGTGGGAGGACAACATAAAAGAATGGACCAATCTCCGACCAGAAGAGGCACAGGCAGCGACCGCTGACAGAGAAGGGTGGCGTGGGTTTGTGAGGATGTCTTCATGTGTGCCCTAACTGGTTACAGGATGACCTGACATGGCTACAGTAACAAAACGTTCAGAACGTGACGAGTCTTCAATATCTCGGCTCGACTTTCAACGGAGATTGTCAAAAAGGAAAAAAAGAGAAGACCGGCCATGGTACTACAGAGGTTAGCAAAAATGAATAAACGTATTGCAGGACACTAACAAAATGACCAAAATAAAGATCTTGATGACTTGCATGTTCCCGGTAGCAACATACGGGTGCGATGCACGGTCAATCACACAAGTCCTACGAAAAAATATTAAATTCTTCGAATTAAAATGCTACAAGATGGCGCTGAAAATACGCGAAATGGAAAAACTCAGAATTCTCACGGTAGCTGTACACAGGACAAAACTGGCTAATCTATCTTCTATCTATCTTCAGTCCACTTATGACGTTAGACGTCGTGGGGCAGTGTGATCTCCTTTGTTTCATATTTTTTTGGCAGGTGAAAATGCACTGGTGACTTGCCAGGTCAATCCCAGCATCTGTTAGCCCCTGTAATATACGATCGCCTATTTTTGAGACTGGTGGAGGTGGAAGCGTAAATTAGAGCAAGGTAGACCCGCAGCATGTCAGGCGCCATCTAAGCTGCTCCGCTAACCACATAACCAATACCTGTTGTTATGGCCACACAATCCGCTTTTATTGCGACATATTCTCTGTGGTGCCAGAATCCCTTTAATAATTTGAGTAGATTTTTAACTTGAATTTTGCCCGGGCAGCGGCCGTTAGGTCTACTCTTTTCGATTTCCAACTGCTAAGATATTTTTAATGTGCACGACACGTTCATTTTTAATTGAAATTAACGTCTTTAAACTGGTTTAGAAGACTCCGTAGAGTCTGTATAAAACCAGTTTCATTTCCATTACCTTGCTCCAAAAGCTATGAGCATCCAATTTATTCTTAAATGCATTAATTGTCCCTGCCTCCACTACCTCCCGTGGCAATGCATTCCAAGCATTGACCACTCTCTGACTAAAAAAATATTTCCTAATATCCAATCTGGACCTCTCTTTGGTTAATTTATAGCTAGGCCCTCTTGTTATTGTAAGTGGCTGTATTTTAAAAAACGTGGTATAGTCCAATTTATCCATTCCTCTGATTATCTTATAAACCTGCATTAAGTCACCTCGAATTCTTATCTCATCTAGACACTGTAGGCCGATAATCAGATATTTGAACTGGTGTGGCTTTCAAAAATATTTGAACACAACATACACATTCAATAACTATCCCCAAATCAAAGCTATTAAATTTCCACAAATGCAAGTTTAATAACTTTTATAACAGTAGAATACAGTAAGTTCTTGACTTGAACGGTTTCAATTTATTAAAAATTTATTAATTCTTTCCAGCTCGATATAACTGGCTTCTAAACAATATTAAACCTGGGAAATTAACATGATTTGGCCACATCAAACGCCACATTCACCTAAACAGAATAACACTGGAGGGTATGGTGTCTGGCAATAGAGGCATAGGCAGACTAAGGGGAAGATAGGAACATGACAGAGACTCCGGGGTTGACAGTGGCAGAGGCGAGTGAGCTGGCCAGGGATCGAGTGTCTCACAGATTGGCTGTCCTGTCCTGAGTGCGATGTTCTGCAAAGGTATATAAAGCTGCTATATATATATATATATATATATAATATATATATATATATATATATATATATATATATATGTGTGTGTATATAAAGCTGCTCTATATATATATATATATATATATATATATATATATATATATAGAGAGAGAGAGAGAGAGAGAGAGAGAGAGAGAGATAGTGAGAGAGAGAAAGAGAGCAGCTCTACTCTCTTCTATCTCATCTTTTCTCATCCGTCTATATCTCCTTCTTGTAACCACAGCCAGTTTGGGCAGGGATGAGCCTCGTCCACTCCACCCATCAAAGAGATGCTAAAGACGACGATACTGGAAAAGAAGTCGCAACAGCATCACGGGAATTCCCCATCTGAATGGGTGTCTCTTCTTATTGGCCTTTCCTTCTCACCCCCCTCTGAAGTCCAGCTATCCCATATTATTTCTAAATTCAAAACTCAGAAGACCACTTCCAAACTCATTTTGTGGACTTTAATCCAGTGAATTGCGAGTATGTGCATCTACCAATGAGTTGGAAAGCCTTCTTCCCTGGTGATTAGACTGAACCGTTACTCACGCTCTCAGTGTGGCACTAACGTCATTCTCATCTGTCACACATAGACCCCTCCCGGAAACCACTCCAGCAATCCACCAGCCTCCTCACCCCGGCCTGCCTCGCCTCTCTCGCTTCCCCCAGCCCCAAACATGCACAACCTCTTATCCGCCACCCCAACCGTCCTGCCGGTAAACTTCAATAAGCACACGTGATTCCGCTATTTGCCTTTAATGATCCACAAGCTTTCTGCCAGTTGCGTCGAGTGTGCTCATTCTCATGCTCCGGCAACTGCTTCTCTTTCCACATTTCCGTCCTTCCTTCCATCTCAACTACCTTCCCTTTCGATCGTTCGTCCAAGTATATGTCATCTGTGTGTCTGTCTGTCTGCTAATGATGTTTATTTGTCTGTCAATAGTCGGTATCTATAGCGTTAGTTGTGTCTGGGGGTAGTCGGTGTCTGCCGTTAGACGGTATCCATAAGATAAGATGTGTCTGTCCTTAGTCGGTCTCCATAGCGTTAGATGTGTCTGTCGTTAGTCGGTCTCCATAGCGTTAGATGTGTCTGCCGTTAGACGGTATCCATGGCGTTAGATGTGTCTCCGGGTAGTCGGTCTCTGTGCGTTGTCGGTGTCTATAGCGTTAGATGTGGCCGTCGGAGGTCGGTGTCTATAGCGTTAGATGTGTATGTCGGTAGTCGGTGTCTATAGCGTTAGATGTGTCTGTCGGTAGTCGGTGTCTATAGCGTTACATGTGTCTCTGGGTAGTCGGTGTCTATAGCGTTACATGTGTCTCTGGATAGTCGGTGTCTATAGTGTTAGATGTTTCTGTCGGTAGTCGGTGTCTATAGTGTTAGACGTATCTCTGGGTAGTCGGTCTCGGTGAATAGTCGGTGTCTATAGCGTTAGATGTATTTCTGGGTAGTCGGTGTCTATAGCGTTAGATGTATCTCTGGGTAGTCGGTGTCTATAGCGTTAGATGTGGCTGTCGTTCCGGAGCATGAATGTCCTTTATGTCTGTTTTGTCTGTCAGTCGTTCGTATACTTGACTTCAATTAATTGAGCCTGTAAGTCATGTTATGTGTCTTCTCTCGCATTCTTATTCTTCCCGCTACTAAGCAAGTGTGCCGTAGTTTACATCAAGTCTGCGATATTTTTACCTTTCGGTCCGACACATCCAACTTCAACATTACATTATTAGGTACTGGGTTTTTCTTCCCTCTTCAACCCCTTCTCCTAAGCCAGTCTACCCTGTTGCAGCATGTTATCCAGGATCACCACGTGAAGGTGAAGAAGGGATGCAGGGAAGTGAGCCCTAAACATTTAATACCTACATAAACTACAGCTAGTGTACTACAGCTAGTATGCGTGCATACATACATACACACATGTAAGTATATATATATATATATTCATAACAGGAAGAGCGAGATAAAATGGTAGAACAGCACAAGCACTCTCACAAACGAACGATGGAAAATATTTTCCAGACGGTGCGAGAGACTGGGCCTGGTACCTCATTACTTTACCCTTAAGGACACACACCAGCGACGGAGGTAGAGGTGGGATGAAAGCAAAAACAGAGGTCCGCACAGTTGTTTAGACAGGAGCGCACTGCACGCGCACACATACTAGGGAAGCCCTCACTAACGATCTAGACTTGCCCATATCAAAACACCGTTTCCTTTCTCAGTTTTTGTTTTCCTCGCCGGTTTTTATCCGTTTTCTACCATCAGCGTGGTGTGAAAACAAGGATGAGGAACGAACGAATGGAAGGGAAGACGAGCTAGGAGAATTCGTCCTCTTCTTACCCTCCCTTGTGATCTTCTGGTAGGAGGAGACGGAACAGGAAGATATCACAGAGGTAGGTCAGATTTTAATGAGGCAGGCCAATTCTGGTTTGGGGGTAAATGATGCGACCAGTATGGAAAATCTCGATTTCAGGAGTGTCAAATCCAATCCACCTGGAGGGTCGTATGAAACAACATTATGGTTCAAGGGCCGTATACAGTCCAAGTTACTGGTTGAAGCCTCTCACAAAGTCAAGATAATGGTATGTAAGAAGCATGTCCTTTTACAGAACGTAGCTTAGCTTCTTACAACCGCCACCTATTTGGTTGGTATAGGTTTCTTGGCAAGTGTACAGTACGGTAGGTTGGCAAGTGTACAGTACGGTAGGTTGGCAAGTGTGCAGTACGGTAGGTTGGCATGTGTACAGTACGGTAGGTTGCCATTACTTTCCGTACGTGGAGGAGCATTAGCCCGAGAAAAACCCCAGTGTCTGCCAAACTGGACAAAAGTGGGAATCGAACCCGGAACGTTGGGATTATGAAAACTGAGCGAGTTGCTCCCCTAGGCCACGCAGCCTCTAGATAATGGTATACGGGTTTCAAAAAGCCAAGTTAATGGTACAATGATTACATTACGTATATCCGCACCCCGATTCGTCTAGACCAATAGTCTTGCCACTGATCCAAGGTAACTCGGGATAAGAGTGAGATTGATGACCAGCGCATAATCTCCCTCACTATAATCGAAATACAGCGCACATCACATTATTAAGACAGAACCGTCTGACGTTGGGCCATCATCTGTCTCGCGACGGACAATAACCTATCTAGAGTTCAATTGTTGCATACAGTCAAAGTAATGGTCCACGTGTCGCATTAAGTCAAGTTAAGAACCAATATCTGAATGATGCCAAGTTAATAGTCTAAGTGCAGCATGAAATTTGGCTAACGGGTCAGGGTTAGCTAAATCAGTTCATTGTCCGAGGGCAACAGATAGGCATGTTTTCTTGATGCTGATCACTTTACGGGTCGCGTACTAAAACAAGTTGTTGAATGCATTAATTGACCCTGCCTCCACCTTTTTAGTTTGTTTCGTTCGCCTTATTTCTCTATTCCCCAAGCTGTGTGCGTTGCACTGCGGTTTTTTATTTTGCGCATGTCGGCACAGTGCATCCGACTTCGGCATACATTTAATGTATGCGTCTACTTCCTCCTGCATTTTCTAAGAGTTTGCTGTGATGGGGATCGAACCTAGCACCTTTTGGTTGTGAGCCGTGTCACTTAACCACTAGTCCACGCCGTCCCCCTTGCCTCCACTATTTCATGTGACAATGCATTAAAGGTTAAAGGCGAGGGATGGACCACATCGTTCCAGGTCTCCCCATATGACCCAATCTCTCTCATCATTCCTGGTCTCCCCCATATGGCCCAACCCATCTCATCGCTCCTGGTCTCTCCATTTGGCCCAACCTCTCTCATCGCTGCATGTCTTCCCATATGGCCCAATCTCTCTCATCGCTGCAGGTCTCCCATATGGTCCAATCTCTCTCATCGCTGCAGGTCTCCCCATATGGCCCGACCTCTCTCATCGCTCTAGGTCTCCCCATAAGGCCCGACCTCTCTCATCGCTCTAGGTCTCCCCATAAGGCCCGACCCCTCTCATCGCTCCAGGTCTCCCCATAAGGCCCGACCTCTCTCATGGCTCCAGGTCTCCCCATAAGGCCCGACCTCTCTCATGGTTCCAGGTCTCCCCGTTTGGCCCGATCTCTCTCCGCAGAACGGTATGCCACCTGTCGAGAGCATCGCACAAAGCACGGGCTCCGTAGCTCCAGCTATGAACTCACGTACTTCCGGATAAAATTGTCATCATGGACTGACCATCGCAGCTCGAAATCGAACCTCGACCGTCTGAACACCAGGTAAACGCCTTGACCACTTCGCCACGGACAACCCCGACCCCAATATCTAAGTATTGACCCCTGACCTTGCACTCGAGCGGAGGAGCCTATCGTGTTCTCAGTTTGGGATTATTGACACCGGGAATAAAACTGATCACTACATGGAATACAGTCTTCTCAGAATATACGGACAATAACAGCAAGTGCGAGTTAACATACCTTCGTTAGGTAGGTATACTGAAGGGGTCCAGAAGATATGGCTAAGAAGGTGACGTGTGAAAGACATAGGTGGGTTGGCAAAAAATACGCTTCTGCTTCATCTTCGATCATCCTCAGATCAAGGTCCCGGTTTCTCGTATAAAGGACACCGTTGCTTGTAAGACTGTTTTGGTCTCCTTCCAGCGTGTGCCTCATATAAGGCCAATATTGTTTTCTCTCTCTCTCTCTCTCTCTCTATCTCTCTCTCTCTCTCTCTCTCTCTCTCTCTCTCTCTCTCTCTCTCTCTCTCACCTGTCCCAATCCTCATTTGTAGATAACCATTTAGTCTGTTATGCCCCGTTCTCAATCTGAAGAAGACGGCTTGCTCCTCATACCCTGGTCTTATTTCATGAGTATATCCACATGGGCGTGTACTCACAGGACAAACACAGATTGAAAGAACACCCCCCCATCCACACCCCTCAACCCCCTTCTCTATCTGGCTGATGGTTCTCCCACGACAGGATACGCACACTGTCTTGTCTATCCATCACACGGATGTTTTCCAAGGTGTTAGAACAGTTCTCTAGGCTGGTCTACCGGGCAATTTGCTTCACTCACCTTGATAGTATCGAGTACAGGATGGTGCAAATGACGCACGATCGCGTGATATCGATGGCTCCAGGTGTGCCTCTGTTTATCACGTTTTCTGGAAATGTGTGCTATACGTGCTGTTATCAGTGAACCGGAACTTAGTGTATACATCCAGGTAGCGTCGCCATAGTTCCCTCTCATAAAGCGAAACTTACCCCATCCGGCCTCTTTGACTCTGTCTGTCCCTCTAGCTCTTTCTCTGGCTCTCTCTCTCTTTCTTTCTCTCTCTCTCTCTCTCTCTCTCTCTCTCTATATATATATATATATATATATATATATATATATATATATATATATATATCATGCTCAAAATAATGAGTATCTCTTATGCAACTGTACTTCTGAATTTGATCTTTCATTGTCCAACTCTCTAGAAGAATATACGTCCTATAGCCTTTACAAGTGATTCACCGAAATGTTACACCATTACAAAATCATAAGAAGTCCATATCTTCAACCTCACAAAATGTACCTATCTTCCACTACAATATGCCCCTATCTTCCACTACAATATGCCCCTATCTTCCACTACAATATGCCCCTATCTTCCACTACAATATGCCCCTATCTTCCACTACAATATGCCCCTATCTTCCACTACAATATGCCCCTATCTTCCACTACAATATGCCCCTATCTTCCACTACAATATGCCCCTATCTTCCACTACAATATGCCCCTATCTTCCACTACAATATGCCCCTATCTTCCACTACAATATGCCCCTATCTTCCACTACAATATGCCCCTATCTTCCACTACAATATGCCCCTATCTTCCACTACAATATGCCCCTATCTTCCACTACAATATGCCCCTATCTTCCACTACAATATGCCCCTATCTTCCACTACAATATGCCCCTATCTTCCACTACAATATGCCCCTATCTTCCACTACAATATGCCCCTATCTTCCACTACAATATGCCCATATCTTCCACTACAATACTCTCCAATCTTATCAGCCATTAATTGTCCTCATCGTCCAACGACAGATTGCCCACATCTCTCTTGTACCAACCCCCATAGCTAATCCACTGTATGCCACCCCCCTCTCCCCTCCCCATAAATTCCCCCACTATATTATCCCTCTGCGCATGTCCGTGAGCACAGCACTAACGCTTGGTAACACAACAGGAGGTATCTATTCTCCCGATCACCGGAAAACGATTATCCAGTCTCAAATTCCCTCTGATATTTAAGGTATCACTAACAGGATCTTTCTTCTAAACCACATCGCTATTCCACCACTAACAGATGTTTGGCCTCTCTCTCTCTCTCTATCATTATGCAACTCTCTCGTTTGTGGAATGATCTCCTTTATGTTCGTCCCGGCGCTCTAAAACACCTACCTAGGTCAGGTGATTATTGTGGATCGATGTGTGAATTTGGTCATGGTTTGTGTACCTGGTGTACTCATTCCTAGTCAGGTCGATTAGAAAAACAGCTTCACATAAGAAGAACAGCTTCATAAAAGAAAAACAGCTTAAAATAAGAAAACCAGCTGCTTCAGTTAAGAAATACAGCTTTACACATAGAAAAGCAGCCACAAACACACTCACAAAATAGCTGTCAGATAAGAACAACGGCTTACGATAAGAAAAGCAGCTGTTTGGCTTATGTCTCTCTTCAGATAAACAAAAACGGCTTCAGATAAAAGAAACGCCTTCAAATTTTTTTTTAAGTGCTTCAGACCATTATAAAACCGCTTTAGATAAGAACAACTGCTTTAGATAAGAAAAACTGCTTCAGATAAGAAAAACAGTTTTAGGTATGAATAACAGCTTTAGATAAGAAAAACAGTTTTAGGTATGAATAACAGCTTTAGATAAGAAAAACAGCTTCAGGTTAGAAAAACTGCTTTAGAGAAGAAAAACAGATTCAGATCAGAACAACTGCTTTAGATAAGAAAAACAGTTTTAGATATGAATAACAGCTATATATCACAATAAAAGAGATTCAGATAAGAAAAGCAGCTCCAGATAAAAGAGAAACAGCTTTAGATCAAAACAACGACGGAAAATAAAAACAGCCCCCAAACGGAAGGAAATAAATAACCGGCAGAGAATTTGTTTTTAAAGCGCTCCAGTTAATAAAATGGCAGATTTAGATTCGATTTTAAACAGCTTACAAACAAGAAAACGACATCAGACCAGAAAAACCACACCATATTAATTTTTTGTTAACAAATAAAAAACCTTGGAATAGATGTTTGTGGTTGGGAGAACACTATCTGGAAGGAAAAGAACGTTTTACATCTGAAATAAAATAGCTTCGGAGAAATAAGAAATGGTCTCAAATTGTATCATCTTCTTCTTCTTCTTCTGCGTACACAGTCAGACAGTAACCATTATTTTTTCGAAAAAAGCGGCGGTCATCCTGAGGCTGTCGCCACTGCCATAGAGCTTGTCTTGCAGTTCCACTGGTGATGGCCACATCTGCTCTCTCTGATCCTCGTATGTCGGGCAGTTCTGCAGCAGATGTTCAGCGGTCATTTTACCAGTACCGCACGGGCATTCGTCGGTACCACCTATCTTCAATTTGTTGAATAGGTGGTACCTCAGTCTATTGTGGCCAGTGCGAAGTCTGAAGACAACAACCTGCTCTCTTCGATTCAACTGGTAATAGGCATCGTTTTTGGTGTAACCAGTATGTTCGGTTTCCCATTTGGTCATGTATCTGGCTTTGATAAGCCGTTTTGACTCTTCGTACGTCATACTAGTATCTGTTTGTGGTAGTCTTGCACCTTCTTTTGCCAGTCTGTCTGCCTCCTCGTTGCCTTGGATGTTGCAGTGTGATGGGACCCACTGTACCACTACCCTTTTTGGTGCGGACTGCTGGCACAGTTTGCAGAGTGCTGCTTTTAAGTCATTAAGCTCAGTGTTTTTCTGGCTTTTTAGAGCTGTGTATCATCTAAAACAATGGATTTTAACGCTAAAATTGGGCAGAGGAGACCAACGTCTGGTCAGGATAAACATACTGATCGGACATGTTAGTTAGGGTTAAGTAAAATATACTGATCGGATGTGTTAGTCAAGGTCAGAAGAATATACTGATCGGACATGTTAGTCAAGGTCAGGCAAAATATACTGATCAGACGTGTTAGTCAAGGTCAGGCAAAGTATACTGAACGGACATGTTAGTCAAGGTCAGGCAAAATATACTGATCGGACATGTTAGTCAAGGTCAGGCAAAATATACTGATCAGACGTGTTAGTCAAGGTCAGGCAAAATATACTGATCGGACATGTTAGTCGAGACCAACGAGAAGGTCACGTCAGGGTCTTGGCCAGTATGTTTCTCCTGACCCTGGCTAACTTTGTGTGATCAGTTGGTTTTGCCTCATCGTCCCTTCATGCTAGATAAACTGACGGTATCATTTGAAACCAAAATTTAAAAAACAGCCCCATTTTGACTCAAAAGTACCAACGTGTGAGGTCTGCTTCCTCCCGTTAATGAATTATCTCAAGACAGTTGCGAGAGACAGTGAAAATATTTGGAGAAACCTGACAAAAATAAACTAGACCCCTTAGCACAGCGGTTTAAGATTCCTCGCTTCTAGCGCCAGAGAAATTGATTAGAAACATTTGGTGATGGGATGATGGAGGAAGCTGAAGGAGGAATGAAGAGGTGAACTTTCAGAAAGCAAGCGCTAGTGAAGGAGAGAGAGAGAGAGGGGGAGAGAGGGAGAGGAGGCCGGGAAAGTTGGTTTCTGAAATAAGAGATAGATGTGGCTGGATGGATGTTAGGTTGGATGGGTACTGTGATATTTCGTTGGTTTAGATTGAGGTAAGTTTTAAGTTGGATGGGTACTGTGATATTTCGTTGGTTTAGATTTAGGTAAGTTTTAAGTTGGATGGGTACTGTGATATTTCGTTGGTTTAGATTGAGGTAAGTTTTAAGTTGGATGGGTACTGTGATATTTCGTTGGTTTAGATTGAGGTAAGTTTTAAGTTGGATGGGTACTGTGATATTTCGTTGGTTTAGATTGAGGTAAGTTTTAAGTTGGATGGGTACTGTGATATTTCGTTGGTTTAGATTGAGGTAAGTTTTAAGTTGGATGGGTACTGTGATATTTTGTTGGTTTAGATTGAGGTAAGTTTTAAGTTGGATGGGTACTGTGATATTTCGTTGGTTTAGATTGAGGTAAGTTTTAAGTTGGATGGGTACTGTGATATTTCGTTGGTTTAGATTGAGGTAAGTTTTAAGTTGGATGGGTACTGTGATATTTCGTTGGTTTAGATTGAGGTAAGTTTTAAGTTGGATGGGTACTGTGATATTTCGTTGGTTTAGATTGAGGTAAGTTTTAAGTTGGATGGGTACTGTGATATTTCGTTGGTCTAGATTGAGGTAAGTTTTAAAAAAAAGGTTGTGTTTTAATAGGGATATATATATATATATATATATATATATATATATATATATATATATATATATATATATATATATATATATATATGTGTGTGTGTGTGTGTGTGTGTGTATGTGTGTGTGTGTGTGCGTGTGTATGTGCGTGCGTGCCCTCATTTTGAAAAAAAAACAATGTTACGGTTTTATTTTATGCTCTTCGTGGTTCGCCATCAGACACCAACACACCGGTGACTCTAACAAATGCATACGTCAGCTCAAGGTTCACCACCCCGTTTCTCACGCAGTGAAACAGGTTGCGACAACGTGTTTATCCCAGAGAATATTGTCTTCATAGGACAAGACCAATCCATCCCATGGGATTCACCTGATGGTGTCAATCTGTCTTCATAGAACATGACTGATCCATTTGATTCAGCTGGTGGTGTCAATCTGTCTTCATAGAACATGACTGATCAATGGGATTCAGCTGGTGGTGTCAATCTGTCTTCATAGGACATGACTGATTCATGGGATTCAGCTGGTAGTCTCAATCTGTCTTCATAGGACATGATCGATCCATGGGATTCACATGACGGTCTCAATCTGTCTTCATCTGACATGACCGATCCATGGAATTCACATGATGGTCTCAATCTGTCCTTATATGACATGACCAACCTGTCCACTGTGCTGACAGGTTTTGATGGTGTCCATGTCCTACTTGACTACTCTGACCAGGAAAGTCTCGGCAGGCGATGGTGTTCGGTCAGAACAAAATGTGAATATATCTTAGGTTAAGTGGAAAGATGGCAGTTTTGATTATTTCTAGACTTCTGTTACTCTCCAGCACTAGCATTCTCCAGAAGCAAGGAGCAGCAAATCGTGTACGGCAATGGAAAGTTTAACATAAATGTCCGCGCTCAGAATTTGTTACATCACACGGGGCAATTTTCCACCATGGGAAAGATTTACACAATTTCCACAATTTTGAACAAAAAGACACCATAAAAACAGGTAATTCGGCTGCATCCATCTATCCTAGTTAGAAAAATATCTTAACGGTGCAATAAAAACATCGCGTCAGACAAAAACCGACAGTTTACAGTTCAGTGGACGTTCAAGGCAGACTATAGTAACCTCTAGACGGTTAATGTTCCGCCCATTGAAAAGGTCCAAAATCCGTCCCCGCGGGGGGCCTAAAGAAAGGCCGGCTCAGGACTGGCGCCTCTACTACAAAAGAGGAATTTGCTTGGAGAGGCTATGTCTCCTATGAGGAGGGATAGGAACGTGCTAGAGTTGCCGAGACCTTGGGTAGAAGACCTATGTAAGCACACGTTCCTCATGGAGACCAAAGTACTGCATCTCGTCTCCACAGTCCGGTGGAATGCTCCATCTACAATTCTTTTTAGCGCTGCACAAGATTCAGGCATGTGTGTCGAATATGGTTCTATGGCCAACGCGCTCACATTGTTTTTCCTTAAGGTGGTGGTGAATTATACTGCGTTTGGCGCCTAATTGCCGCAGTGTACCCAACTTCAGCACGAATTTGTAATGGTTTACTTCCTATATGGGTATGACCTTACAGTTCCGAAAATCCGAACCTGGCAATTTTGGATTGTGAGCTGTGTGACTAACCGTTTGGCCCTGAGATACTCAAAAAGAGCGACTATTGTTGAAAGATGCCTCATCATTTATCCGTCTCGTTTCCATTGGAACATAGGGCTGCAGCAGATTTTCTCTGTCTGTTAATATTCCGTGCCGTCCTTTTGAGTTGTTTGACTTATGGCCGCCCACAACACCGAGACATGTTGTTGGAGACAATATGTAGCTCTGCCTAACTCCCGTTTGGATTGTGAATGTCTTTGACAGTTTACTATTGTAATTTCTTCTTCTTTGTCGTCTTCGAACTTCGAATTCAATGACTTTAACAAAAGCAACAGTCGACTCGAGGCGCTGTACATTGGGGACTCGGTGGTCTCGAGGTAAGGTGTCCGCCTTGTGTACCAGATGTCGCGTGTTCGAATCACGGTGGTGATCTCTGGGTAGTGAGATCGGACTCCCGTATTCAGTCTCGAGCACGTTAAAAATTACCTGGCAGTTGGAAATCGAAAAGAGCAGGCTTAACGGCCGCTGCCCGGACAAAATTCGAGTTAAATATCTACCCAAGTTATTTGTACATTTAAGAGCAGCAATAGATTGCGCCTAACTGGCTGTGGGTCTACTTCGCTCTAGTATTTGAGTCTATTAAGATGGACTCGCACATCGGTAAAAACACCACTCCAAGAAAGTGCTTGTATTCACTCTCTGTATAGTCTTCTAAACCAGTATAAAGATGTTAAGTTGAGTTGTTACACTTTTGATCAAGGCCACGTACAGATCAGAAATGGCCAGATAGAAAATGACGCCAACCACCAACTTTTCAGGCAAGATCATGTGATCATCTTCCAGGGCACAACTGCCTGGGATTTCATTTTCATAAAAAATAAAAGATTAGCACTATTTTACTGGAATTCACACTTGTCCATGACTGACACTAGTCTATGACTGACACTAGTCCATGACTGACACTAATCCATGATGACTGACACTAGTCCATGACTGGCACTAGTCTACGACTGACACTTGTGTCCACGGAAACGTATTGGTATTTTCCATTTGGATTTGTTAGTTCCTTCATTTTTTGCTGTGTTTTTTTCTTCCCATTATCGTGGCATAGTGGGGGAACTGAGACACTAGTCAGGTCATGCACAACATACTGACCAGGACGTCATGTCAGGGTCAAGCACAATGCACCGACCAAGACCACTATCGTTCTTTCATGTAGAGTTCCCTAGAAACAGGCTGTTTTCGGGAAGCCTAGCTGACAAGATGTGGATCGACGTGAGCGTAGTGAGTGTCACGCAGATGAAGCAAGCCTGAAGGACGACGTTCCATCTTCATGAGCACGCGCTCGTTACTTCAACCCCCCACTTAACGTCCTTTTCAGGGAGTACAAAAAGAAAACTTACTCATTGTGGACATTACGCAACGGCAATATTATAATGGTCATCGGTTATATGTAATAGTATTTCAGTTAACCTGTGACGTCTTTCCGTGGTCTAGTGCACACGTCTGAACTTCACGTGATTGACGCCCTTCGCCCTATTTACAGACAGTGTCGATTTTGGTGCGGCTGCGAAATGTACACACGGGACAATAATGGACTACGACACATCGCCCGGAAGAGATTGAGCCCTACCCAGTTACCAAGATGCCCAAGATACATCACTCACACGCTGAGCGATGTCCATGCAACCTCCAGCAGTTAGGAGAAAGACTAAACCAAAACTGGTTGTATACAGACTCTGCGGTCTTCTAAACCAGTATAATGTTAAGTTAAGTGATCTGTGCAACATCATCCCGTTAGTAATCTTGTTTGTTCTTCTCTCAGTTTTCCATCTACGGCACTTTTTATATACGTCTCTTAATTTCGTTCGTGACGTTTTTGTTTACGAAGTCTACACGTGAAGTCCAATTCTCTGGGTAATGGTTGCGGTAGTGGAGTTTCTTCAAAGCTTCCAAGCGGCTTTGTGTGGAAGTTCGTCTCCGTGGGCCAGTGCTACGCGTGAGCCGGTGCTCAGTACGCAATTGACGAAGCATTAAACACTCTTGCAGGATATGTTCGACTGTCTGTGCCGCCTGCTCGCACATACACATGAGCGATGGAACCATTTTTAGCCTGTTTAAGTGGCCATTCAATCTGTTATTTTTTTATAGGACAAGAATTATCGTTGTCTGAACTTTTCCACTCACTACTAGGAGAGATATTCCTCCGCGATTACCGCAGAAAGCCAGATTTACTGTTTATTGAAATTTATGTAGGTGCTCCTCGCTCCAGCTTTTGGGAATGACCTTTTATTTTCATACGCTTTATGGACATGCCTTGATCGAATCTTTGCCACAAGCTACAAACATATTCACACATAATCCCCCCCCCCCCCCCCCCAACAGACAAAAACAGCATGCATGTAGTACCTGAGGTAGCAGCCAAGCGTAACATGTTAAATTGTGCACATTTGTACCCGCGCCAAAAAGGATCGCTTTTGATAGAGCGGCAAATCAGAGCTAGCATACTATCATTTGATCGCGCATCCCCTGCGGTTTGATGACTGTGGGGTTAAACCCCTTCTGTTCCAGAACCCGGGGCGACCAAACACAGACGTGCTGCGATGTTGATGGACGAGTTATGGCGACAATCACCAGGGGGTTGGTTTGGATTGGGGTAACAAGGCTGGCACGAGACCCAATATTCGGAAAGTCCCGAATGATTTAATGCAGCGATCATCACCTCTAAAAAACGAAATATCCTGACTTCCACCAGAAGCATTTATCGGGCATAATAAAGAAATAAATGAAGTCCCATAGCAGAAACTGCAGTCGGGGATGATGTGTGAGAGACTTCATTGTATTAAGTCAGCTTGTGTGGGGTGGTGTGGCCAGTTCCCTTCCTCGCTGCTCTTCTTGAACTAACCATAGGTCAGGCACCAATTTAATAATGAACCCTATTTACTGAAGCGTGCCAGTAGCGGGAGTACCGCTCTTTGGACAACATCCTGCTCCTTTAAGGGTCCTTTTCATGGCCTGGTAGCGGGTTTGAGAACGAAAGAAAAAGACAGATTCGTCACTTTACTAGACACATCTAGCCTGTAGTCAAAATCCCTATAAGAGGAGCCTGTGTCAGAGCAATTGTTCTAGGTGGTTCCATAACAGTGGTTCTATAACATGACGAGTTTACTAGTCCTTCTGGCAGCATTTAAGGACATAAAGTAGTGACAAAGCTGACAGTGGGATTCCAGAATTACAGTTGTGAGGAAAGACTCAGAAAAACCAGGGTCCAGTCTAGACAAGAGAAAAATCTGCGACGACAATCCAGTTTTATAAGAAAATCAACAGAAATGATAAATTAGACTATAACAAGTTTTTTTCAAAATACAAATACCTACAAGAACAAGAGGGCTTAGCTACAAATTAATTAAAGAAAGGCCTAGATTAGATACCAGAAAATATTTTTTTAGTCACAGAGTGGTGAATGCTTGGAATGCATTACCACAGGAAATAGTCAGGGCAGGGTCAATTAATGCATTCAAGAATAGATTGGATGCTCACATATATTTTTAGATCAAGTGAATGTAAAAGAAACAGGTTGTATACAGACTCTGCAGGTCTTCTAAATCAGTGTAAAGTCATTAAGTTAGTTAAGTCAAATTTTAAAACAATGGAATACGCTGGAGTTGGACTTAACATTACAAATAAGATGTTTTTTTAAATACAAGATTTTACGGGCAAATAGCACAATTATACTTTAAATTGAGGTTCGGCCTGAAAAAAAAAAGCAATGTGTACTTTTTCTAGAAACATTCTAAATAACATATAATTTAAATATACACTGAAAGAATCAAATGTATCCTTTATTTGAGATGGAATGAAAAAAGTTAAAGATATAGTTTAGAAACTGACTGTAAAAGATGAAATGGTATACTTTCAAGATTTTCAGGAAAAAGACAAAGTATAGTTTGAATAGGGATTAATTCATGTGATAAAGTAATGGTTGCTTTATGAATGTAGTAATGTGATAATGAACTGGTTATATTATGAATGTAATGTGATAAGCAACTGGTTTCATTATGAATGTAATGTGACTTATTACTGATCACATTATGAATGTTATGTGATGAAAAAATGATTACATTTTTAATGTAAAGTGGTTCTTCTTCTTCTGCGTTCGTTCTCAATCTCCCGCTACCAAGCCCTGAGCAGGGCTTTGCAAGTTGCAGGATGTAGTCCAGATAACGGAATACGTTATGTCGCTAGTTTACAGTTTGACTGCGATAATTGCACCTTTCGGCCCGACACATCCATTTTCGGCAGGATGTGATGTGATGAAGAACTGATTACATTTTGAATATAACGTGACGAAGAACTGATTACATTTTGAATGTAACGTGACGAAGAACTGATTACATTTTGAATGTAATGTTACGAAGAACTGATTTTATTTTGAATGGCCACGGGCCTGCAGATGAGCTCAATAGAAAATACTCACAATTTTGTCAGGTGTTTGCAAGGCTCCCATGCTCCTTGTTCAATCCTGCTAATTTTGTTGTAAGATAGTGATCTGTAAATGACAAGAGGGAAATAAAATAAAACATGAAAATAATACAAATAAATCGAAAGCTACATCATAAAGCTGAAGGACAAAAGTCTATAGTTATACATCTAGACAACAGATCAGGGACAAAAATCAAATGATACTTATGTTTTAACCACAATGTTTTCATCAGGGATAAAGAACAAAAAAAACTAACAAACAAATCACAACTAAAGACAAGACATGATTAAAAATGAGCGGTGAAAGTTCAGGAAAGTGCCAGACATGGCATGCCTGTTATGAAATAAAGTAGGGGAAGTCGTGGGCTAGTAGTTAAGTGACACGGCTCACAACCAGAAGATGCTGGGTTCGATCTCCATCACAGCACCGGTTGTTACCCCCGGGGAAGCAAACCCTTAGAAAATGCAGGAGGAAGCAGACTCTTACATAAAATGCATGCTGAAGTCGGATGCACTGGGCTGACAGGCGCCAAATAAAAACCACAGTGCAACGCACACTGCCTTGGGGATTAGAAAAATAAGGCAACAACAACAACAAAAAAACAACAACAAAATACAGTAGACCAAACAGGAAATGGTCAATATGATCACACAGAGACAAAAATCATACAAACAAATCACACACAAAAATCAACACAAAGCCACAGCATACAAACAAATACTTAGAGACAACATATACAATGATATAGGTACAGATATTAATGAATAAGCAATAACAAGTCAGAAATATGTCAAAAAATTCTCAAACAATTGTCAATCATCAGAAGAGCAGGAGACAATTCCAGTGACTTTGATATCTAGCTTACCCTGGTGAACAGGGCTATTAACCTTTACCGTTCCAACGGCGAAAGATTACGACGATTTGGCTCTGTTCCACTGGCGTTGAACGCCACCAGCTCTAGGATCATTGCTTTATCGTTTATAAACTATCTGGTTAATGTCATAGAAATGACGGAACATACTGCTCTTTTGATTGTAGAGAGTTCCAACTTCCGTCATGTACGGATAGACGAAAACAATGGCGATTGTGAAATTTGTTTGAGATTTTGGAAATGAATTCTTCGGTTGGGGGCGGGGCATCTGGTATCACAATTACTTTGTACTGTACAGAGGAGACAGGAGATATACGTGTTGTTTGCAGGAAGCTGTTGTTTTCACTACATCCAGTTACATCTAATATATCCCATTCTCCAATCTAGATTTCTGAACCCTATTACAACCTTATGGAACCACATACACATATCCAGTCCAGCGTTTCCAAACGTATGTTCTGTGACACATAACCGCACATACGTTTTACTGGAAGGTACAGTTAAAGAAATTAAATGAGTGTATTAATTGGGTAGCATTGACAAATATATACTTACAATGTTTTTAACATCTTTAGTCCAAAGAGCCAAGCCTGGGTAACATTGACAACTTTGTTATGATCCATGTGTCTGGCATAGAAAACAGACAATGAAAGTGTTGCTGTTTGATTTATTAAACAGAGGGACAGCGATTAAGTAACAGAAATTTTATTCATTACATTTATTTTTACAAGATAATTACAAGAGTGTGAATAAAAAATTGTTGGTGTTTTATTTTTCGCCATAGTCTCTTTACCTGGCAAAACGCTTTGTCCACTAGGTTGTGGATGCCATCTAGAAAAATGTAATTTGGTGTGACCGTTAGCCAATTTTGCACCGGCTCTATTACCTCGTTGTCCGCTGCCTTGGGACCCATCTGCTATACTTTCCTATAACCGAGGTAATCATGGGCCATTTTGTGCACAGTGCCGTGACTCATGTTGAAATCGGAGACTATTTCATCAATAGTGACTCATGTGTTGCCATGAACTAGCTGGTCGTTCTGCTGTTTCACTGCCTCAGTTGCTACTCTTGCTGGTCTCCTAAGCTGCGGTTCATAGATGATGTTTTGTCATCTAATTTGAAATCTTTCCGCCATTCTTACATTCTCCTCTGACTCAACCAACTGTCTAATACTGGAGATTCATTCTTCTGTAGATTTCAGAAGGTTTCATACCCTCTGCCCGAAAAATAACACTATCATTCGCTACTGGTAAGTACACAAGCAATTTCAGAGCGGAGGCAGAGGCACTGAGGGCGGCAGTGGAAGAAATGGTGACACACAATGAAAATGAAAGCCATATAGTTTGCTTACAGATGCTCTCGCCGTAGTCACAGCGCTAAAAAGCCAGAAAAACACTGAGCTTAATGACTTAAGAGCAGCACTCTGCAAACTGTGCCAGCAGTCCGCACCAAAAAGGGTAGTGGTACAGTGGGTCCCATCACACTGCAACATCCAAGGCAACGAGGAGGCAGACAGACTGGCAAAAGAAGGTGCAAGACTACCACAAACAGATACTAGTATGACGTACGAAGAGTCAAAACGGCTTATCAAAGCCAGATACATGACCAAATGGGAAACCGAACATACTGGTTACACCAAAAACGATGCCTATTACCAGTTGAACCGAAGAGAGCAGGTCGTTGTCTTCAGACTTCGCACTGGCCACAATAGACTGAGGTACCACCTATTCAACAAATTGAAGATAGGTGGTACCGACGAATGCCGTGCGGTACTGGTAAAATGACCGCTGAACATCTGCTGCAGAACTGCCCGACATACGAGGATCAGAGAGAGCAGATGTGGCCATCACCAGTGGAACTGCAAGAAAAGCTCTATGGCAGTGGCGACAGCCTCAGGATGACCGCCGCTTTTTTCGAATAAATAATGGTTACTGTCTGACTGCGTACGAAGAAGAAGAATACCCTCTGCCCACAAAAAATGAATAACATCTCAATGTTCTTCCACGATAGCAGGTCGACAGTGGGGCAACCATGTTGTACGCTTTACTGTGCATGCGCATACCGCTCAATCCCTACAGTGCCATTTTGTGTCCTGAATTAAGATTTCCCATTGTACATACTCTTCCATGCACTTTATACAAAAAATGCTGCTACTTAATAACTGACCCTGGTATAACAAAATAAAGAAATTCCTACATAAATGTACCACATAATTAACTACCATATTGTTTGGCATTCCAGTTGTGCCTTTTTCCCCCCCTGAAACAAGTCTCAAAATTTACTGTTTTCCCTGGAGACTGAAAGTTACATTTCTCATAGGTATATCTCAGAGGAAAATTATCTATGCTAGATAACAGAATAAATTCCTATTTATTACCTCTGAATTAAATGTATACAGTAGCGTGCCCTTTGCAGAACGTCGCTCTTACAGCTAGCAACCTATTTGGCTGTTATAAGTTTTCTTGGCATATGTGCAGTATGGCAGGACACCATTCTCTTTCGCCTTCTATCACCCAAGGGTGTTTAGGCCATCAACCAACCCTCACCTTCTATCATCCAAGGGTGTATAGACCATCAACCAACCCTCACCTTCTATCATCCAAGGGTGTATAGACCATCAACCAACCCTCACCTTCTATCACCCAAGGGTGTATAGACCATCAACCAACCCTCACCTTCTATCACCCAAGGGTGTATAGACCATCAACCAACCCTCACCTTCTATCACCCAAGGGTGTATAGGCCATCAACCAACCCTCACCTTCTATCATCCAAGGGTGTATAGACCATCAACCAACCCTCACCTTCTATCACCCAAGGGTGTATAGACCATCAACCAACCCTCACCTTCTATCACCCAAGGGTGTATAGACCATCAACCAACCCTCACCTTCTATCACCCAAGGGTGTATAGACCATCAATCAACCCTCACCTTCTATCACCCAAGGGTGTATAGACCATCAATCAACCCTCACCTTCTATCACCCAAGGGTGTATAGGCCATCAACCAACCCTCTTTCACCTTCTATCACCCAAGGGTGCATAGACCATCAACTAACCCTCACCAAGCAGCTCTGTCCTGTGCAATCTTTTCCACTTATTTCCAGCTTTTTCCTGTTTTCTTTCCTTCCGCCTCCAGATCTCGTCTCCCTGTATTCCTTGGTCTGCCTATGCCTCTCCTTCCCTGGAGGTTCCATGACAGGGGCCTCTCCTTCTCGGGGGGTTCCATAACAGGGATTACCTGGTGATACTGGCCTGGGGCTTTATTAATATATGAACCATCCATCTTCAATTTCTTCCTAAGATTTCCTGTTCCAATTTACCTTGTTCCGCTCTCTCCCACAAGCTGTCGTTTGTAACTCTGTCAAACCATTTTATTCCAAGAATCTTTCTCAGGCATCTGTTGACAAAACCCTGCAGTCTTCTGTCATTGCCTTTGATCATCCTCCAGTTTTTCGCTCGATATAGCAGGACTGGCTTCACATTTGAATTAAAAATCCTTATTTTTGTCTTCCTTCTTATTTCCTTGGAGTTCCATATGAGAGGGCACCATTACTTTACATTATATTCTATTATATATTATATTACATTATATTCGATTATATATTATATTATATGACATTATATTATATTATATTACATTATATTCTATTATATAAATTATATTATATTACATTATATTCTAAATCGTCATGGGAGGATGACTATTTCAGAGACGCGCCTGGCCCTGGACAGAAAACTACGGCTTCCCAAGACGCCTCACGGCACAAGTGGATAAGACAAGACCCTTACTTTGTAAAGAAGTAATAGCACCAAGCAAACACCCCATATTTACCAGACTGGACACGGTAGGATTCATACCTAATGTGGGGACGGCGTGGCCTAGTGGTTAAGTGGCACGGCTCACAACCAGAAGGTGCTGGGTTCGATCCCCATCACAGCACCAGCCGTTACCCCGGGGAAGCAAACCCTTAGAAAATGCAGGAGGAAGCAGACCCTTACATAAAATGCATGCTGAAGTCGGATGCACTGGGCCGAAAGGCGCAAAATAAAAACCACAGTGTAACGCACACACGCCTTGGGGAATAGATAAATAAGGCGAACGCAACAAAAAAAAACAACAAAAAAAATACCTAATGCGAATCATGCTTGTGTCCAGTTTGGCAGACATTGGTTTTTTTCTTCTCGCTTCTTCGCGTACGATAAGTAATAGTAACCTACGGTACTGCACACTTGCAAAGAAACTTATAACAGCCAAATAGGTTGGCGGTTACAAGAAGCTACGTTCTGCAAAAGATATGCTACTTACTTTTTACAGCAATTAAATCACTCAAAAAATCAAGAAAGAAATGGCAAACACTTACAAACTGGTTAGACTCGGCAGACCCCAGAATGCTCCATCCTTGAGAACAGCAATGCTGTTCCTCTGTAGTTTCAACACCTGTAGTTTATGCAGTCCTTGGAATGTCAAACCCTTAATGCTCGAGATCTTGTTGCGCATCAGATCCCTTGGAAAGATAGCAGCACACACGTTCCTTAGCACACATTCATATCAGGTACAATAGGAACAATGAAGAACTCAACTGTTATAATTAAGGGTGTCTCCAAAAAATGTATACACAGATTCAATATTTATTAATATAGTTTGGAATGAAGGTAATCCATGATTTATAATTTAAATGAAAGAGAAACAGAAGTAGTTATTTTAGTTTGTCATCATAATCAATGTTGTCCGTTCCTTTCAGGGCATAGGCCATTGACAACCCTTCTCCAGCAGTTTGATCTAGAGTTGTCCTTTCTGCCTCTCTCCAGTTGAGGTTCAGGTACCAAAGTTAATTTTCACATTCTCTTAAGGAGTTTCTTGGTCTAACTCTCTTCCTCTCTCCTTGTGGATTCCATGTCAGGACCTGTTTGACCACATCTGATGGTGATTGCCGTAGCATGTGTCCTATCCAACCCCATTTCCTATGTTTGATCTGTTTGTCCACTGGCTGTTGTTGGCTCCTTTCCCAAAGATATTTGTTTCTCACCATGTCTTGTCAGCCTATACTGATTATACTTCATAGACATTTATTGATGAATGACTGGAGTTTCCTATGTATTGTGTAGTCGTTCTCCAAGTTTCTGCTCCATACAGGAGTACTGACTTGACATTAAAATTTAACAATCTTAATGTGGTATTGGTCATTATTTCTCTGGATTTTCATATATTATTCACTAAAATGAATGCTTTTCCTGCCTTTCCAATTCTGGCTCTTACATCTACCTCTGGTCTATTGCCTTTGTTCAAACTGGTACCCACCCTGGTCAAGACACTGAAGAGAAGACATCACTGTACAGTTGCAAACATCATTTTTGGGAATATGAACGCATTGTTTCAATGGCTCCTGTCAGCTAATGGGCTGCTACTAGTTTTCCATGATAAAAATTGTCTCCTGCAAGCAAATCCTGAAAAATAACTATAGACAGGAGTGGCTAGATCAGTGGGCCGCATCCCAGACAGGAGTGGCTAGATCAGTGGGCCACAACCCAGACAGGAGTGGCTAGATCAGTGGGCCACATCCCAGACAGGAGTGGCTAGATCAGTGCGCCACATCCCAGACAGGAGTGGCTAGATCAGTGCGCCACATCCCAGACAGGAGTGACTAGATTAGTAGGCCACAACCCAGACAGGAGTGGCTAGATCAGTGGGCCACATCCCAGACAGGAGTGGCTAGATTAGTGGGCCACATCCCAGACAGGAGTGGCTAGATCAGTGGGCCACATCCCAGACAGGAGTGGCTAGATTAGTAGGCCACAACCCAGACAGGAGTGGCTAGATCAGTAAACCACATCCCAGACATGCCGAGCAAATTAAAAAAACCAAGCAAAACCAGATCCCCAGGACCCAGCCAAGAAACTAAACCGAAGAGACCACAGTTTGATCTTCAAGCTGAGAACAGGCCATGCCCCCCCCCCCCCCCCCCCCCCCAACAAACATCTGAATAGATTAGACCCACTACATGAACCAAACTGCAGATTCTGCCATGACCACGAGGAGTCAGTCGAGCACCTCCTGACTTTGTGCCTAAGGCTGACCGATCTGCGGAACCTGCAGTTACTACCACACCACACCATACACAACACACTCTACACATCACTACAACATGTGTGAGGAGGACATGTGCTTTTGTTCGGGAGGCATTGGGCTGTTAAGAGCTGCCAGCTCACAGCTTAAGGGATTATATCATCATCACAGCTGCAAACATGAAACAGTTTTTTGGGGATATGAACATATTATCTTTCAATGACTGCTGTCAGCTTATTGGCTGCTACTGGTTTTGCATGATAAACATTGTCTTTAAGGTATCCCCATAAGAAAAAGTCTAATGCAACAAGGTCTGGTGAATAAGGGGGGTATAATGCCCCCTCTTCGTACAATCCTTCTATTCGTCTAATTGTCTTCTTCAATAGTCACATGATATACAACACAGTTATGGTTGCATGTTACATGCATGTTGCTCGTCATCTTCTGCTTTGTCGTTTACTCTCAAATAACCAAATCTCTCTCTCTCTCTCTCTTGTTATCGAATTGTTCACCGAGGGACATCACGGTGAGTCGCAGGTGTCTGCCTAGGGCCAGGCATGTCACAGTAATTGTCAACCTCTCATCTTATTTCCCTAAAATAATTGGAAATTCTACTCTGGCTTCTCTAGTCACCATACGGTTTATTCCTCACAAGGTTTGGAAAAGGGCATACTGTCATTATGTTCCTCTCATTGAGACAACAGGTGTCAACAGCATGCCAAGTATAATTTTCTCTTGTCACACATGTTCTTGTTCATCCCTAGCTATAAAATAATCACATCTATTTCTCTGATAAAATTGGTACTCTCTCTCCCCCTCTATTTGTCTCTCTGGTTTCCCTTACCGACCATCCAGTATATTCCTACAGAAATATTAGATAAAGCCATGCTGTCATACTGTTCCTCTTATTGAAACCAACAGATTTGGATGACATATTCTACTTTCTTCTCTTCATTTGTACACTGCACTATGTCCAATTTTAAATTTAATTTTGTTCCATAAAAAAATAATGTTTTTTAAGGATTATTACTTGATCCCTTCTCTAAGTAAGAAATAAACTACCAACTAGCTTTGGGCTCATGCTATAATGACAAAATACTTACAAAGTCTTCAAACTCTTCAGGTGGCTAAAGACCTGGTGTGGTAGCTCTGTCAGTTTGTTCTTGTTAAGCTTGAGCGTTTCCAGGAAGGTCAGGTTGCTTAAGCTTCCCTGTTCTATAGCCGAGATCTGGTTGCTGTTCAATGTTCTATGAGAATAAGAACTAGATGAGAACTAGATAAGAACTAGATAAGAACTAGATAGGAACTAGAACAATAAGGACTTTACAATCAATCAATCAATAGTACGCTTAGGCGACGAGGGATGTCGCGTCTGATGGCCGCGTTCCAGGCGGCTTGCAGTTCTGTTGGGGAGGTGGTGATCTGTTTTAGCCAGATGTTACGAGGGCGACACCAAGGACATCTCCAGGGGCTTCTTGCCACAACTCGCCCCTACAGCCTTCCGGAGCATCTCGTGGGCTGGGACTTCCCGGGAAAGGTGAACAATGTGACCGAAGAGAGAAGGCCGATGGCGAATAATCGTTGAGACAATGAATGCATGTTCAGAACGTTGGAAATTGCTGTTGGAAATCATGGTAATGTCAGACGATCCTGAAGATGCGCCTCTGGTTGCGCAGGTGGAAGGCCTCAAGATGATGCCTGTCCTGCTGTAGTGTCCAGGACTCGGAGCCATACAGGAGAAGGGGGACAATGCAGGAGGAGTAAACACGAAGCCTGGTCTTCATGGAGAGCCTTCACTGGGGCCAGAATCTGCGGAGTGAGTGCAAGGATCTAAGCCCATCCTTGGAGTGATGTTTTGACTGCTGCGAGCACCAGAGGATTGCCCGCTGCCGAGGTAGACGAAGTCCTCGGTGGCTGCAACGGGGTTGTCGTTCACGCTGATGCTCAGCGCAGGAGGGTCCCTGCTGAGGTTTTGGATTTTCGTCTTAGTCCAGGAGATGTGCAAGCCTAGGTGGGTAGCGAATCGATCCAGTGCATCTAGTGGCCTACCAGGGCCTGAGAACACCATTATATTTAACCGCTGGCTAATTTTGATAAATCAACGTTACTTTAACTTGGGAATTAATAACTTAATGGACCTGTTTGCAAATAGGTCATAACTTAATGAGATTATAATAAAATAATATCCCAGTCATGGATTGCTCCAGTTCACCCAACTGTAAATTTGTAAATGACTGTTACCTTAAGGTAAGGCATGGAAGATAAATGGTCAACCCCACCAAACAAAAGTATAGACCTAGTGCAACCAAGTCTATAACACTCCATCCTCACCGGCGGTAAATGCTAAGTAAATTCACAAGGTTTAGTTTAGTTTAGTCGAAGAATCAACGTCATTGCACGCGATTTAACCCATAAGTGCTCTTTTACTCCACCGTATTTTTGGAGAATCTCAGAACAATGCACGAACTCCGCAGCATCGGCAATGATCCCGTTATAGATTAGGTAGATTTTAAACATAACTTTGGATTTACCTGGGCAACGGCCATTAAGCCTACTCATTTCGACTCCCAACTGCCAAGGGAATTTTAACGTGCACAACACTGCACACGGGCATCCGATCTCCACTACCCAGATATCCGGGGAAATATAAGAAAGTCCACATGAAAATATGTTATATAAGAAAGTCCACATGACAAAATGTCATATAAGAAAGTCCACATTAAAAAATGTCATTTAAGAAAGTCCACATGAAAAAATGTCATATAAGAAAGTCCACATGAAAAAATGTCAGTCTCCAGAGTGATTTCTTCTTCTTCTTCGTACGCAGTCAGACAGTAACCATTATTTTTTCAAAAAAAGCGGCGGTCATCCTGAGGCTGTCGCCACTGCCATAGAGCTTGTCTTGCAGTTCCACTGGTGATGGCCACATCTGCTCTCTCTGATCCTCGTATGTCGGGCAGTTCTGCAGCAGATGTTCAGCGGTCATTTTACCAGTACCGCACGGGCATTCGTCGGTACCACCTATCTTCAATTTGTTGAATAGGTGGTACCTCAGTCTATTGTGGCCAGTGCGAAGTCTGAAGACAACGACCTGCTCTCTTCGGTTCAACTGGTAATAGGCATCGTTTTTGGTGTAACCAGTATGTTCGGTTTCCCATTTGGTCATGTATCTGGCTTTGATAAGCCGTTTTGACTCTTCGTACGTCATACTAGTATCTGTTTGTGGTAGTCTTGCACCTTCTTTTGCCAGTCTGTCTGCCTCCTCGTTGCCTTGGATGTTGCAGTGTGATGGGACCCACTGTACCACTACCCTTTTTGGTACGGACTGCTGGCGCAGTTTGCAGAGTGCTGCTCTTAAGTCATTAAGCTCAGTGTTTTTCTGGCTTTTTAGCGCTGTGACTACGGCGAGAGCATCTGTAAGCAGGACTATATGGCTTTCATTTTCATTGTGTGTCACCATTTCTTCCACTGCCGCCCTCAGTGCCTCTGCCTCCGCTCTGAAAGTGCTTGTGTACTTACCAGTAGCGAATGACAGTGTTATTTGTTTGCCATTTGATAGGTTCAGGAATGCTCCTGCCCCTCCGTTCTGTGTATTGTTTGTTACAGAACCGTCGGTGTATGCATGGGTCCAGTCCATGCTTGGGTAGCTTTTCGATATGAAGCTTAGGGTAGTATCTCTCCTTTCTTTTTCAGTCTGGCAGTTTTTGTTTCCAATACCTGGTATATTTTCTACCACCTCTGGAAATATATCCTGCCTCCAGGTAGGTTTTCGTACAGTAGTGATGGGTTTTGGTGTTGTTAGAGTGATTTGAACCCGGGATCTCCAACACCTGAGGCTGACATCTTACTTTGAGACTACTCAGTCCCCTTCACTCAGTCACTTCACAAAAAACTAGTGCCAACTTACAGATGTGTTAGCTTGGATCCTGCGGGGAAACTGCCATTTGTGATACTGAGAATGTAGTTGCTACTGAGGTCCATTGTTAGCAGTTCTGGCATCTGTAACATCACAGGCATTGGAATGGTCACCACGTGGTTATGGGAGCTGAAAGAAGAGGAATTTAAATACATACATAGTTAATCCCTTGTGTGTTACCAGAGCCTGAACAGGGGAGTAAAGAAGTGTAATGTTGTAACCTGCCAGGCAAGTTAAGGAAGGTTGGGTATTGGCCTGGCTAACCCATCCTGAAGAAACTTTAAGCTACACACACACAAAATCCCCACAAACACACACACAAAATTCCACCGACAAAAAATCTACACACATAAACACAAATATACACACACACATTTACACACAAGAATCTACACACATACAAATCCACACCAAAAAAATACACATACATACTAGTCTACAAACAAAAATCCACACACACACACACTAGTCTACAAACAAAAATACACACACACACACACTAGTCTACAAACAAAAATACACACACACAAACTAGTCTACAAACAAAAAATCCACACACACACACTAGTTTACAAACAAAAATCCACACACACACACTAGTCTACAAACAAAAATCCACACACACACACACTAGTCTACAAACAAAAATCCACACACACACACTAGTCTACAAACAAAAATCCATAGATAAAAAAACCACACACACAAATCTATACACACACAAATCTATTCACACACAAATTCATGAACTCAACATTTTTAAAATGTGTTTAAAAATTGTAATGACTTTTTTTTAAACAAAGTCAAACTGAATTTACCTTCTTTATACTGGTTTAGAAGACTTTACAGATTCTGTATACAACTAGTTTGCATATCCACGCAATCTAAGTATGATGGGCCATATGGCCAGCTACCCTACCGTGAAGAAACTACAAGTCGCAATTTAAAAAAGAAAGAAAGAAAAAGAAAAGAAGTCCTCTACACATCAAAGTAGAAGCAGAGTGACCAAGTGAAATAGAGATGCAACATTGTGAATGAGCTGACAGTGACTTGTAGCTGACTTCTAACATCAGAGTCAGTGAGCCAGGGCTGACAAAGAACCTATTCCGCCTCAAAGTGGCGACCCTAGAAACAGGCTGCACTAGTGCAGGCCGACTAAGAGAATAGAGATGACAGAGGGAAGACAACCCCAGGAACTAAATTGTAGCTGAAATCGAATGTGCTGAGACGAAAGGGGCAGATACCGGTGCCTCGCTATAAACTATGATATAACGTTACAATTGGCTATACATAAGGAAAGGAAAAGAGGAAGAGGAGAAGGAGAAGGAGGAGGAGAAGGAGGAGGAGGAGAATGAGGAGGAGGGGTAGGGGGAGGAGGAGAGGATGGAGGAGGATAAGGAAGAGAAGGAGAAAGAGGAGGAGGAGGGGAGGAGGAGGAGGAGGAGAGGGGGTGGAGGAGGAGAAGGAGAAAGAGGAGAAGGAGAAAGAGGAGGAGGAGCAGGAGGAGGACAAAGAGGAGGAGGAGGAGGAGGAGGAGGAGAAGGAGGAGAAAGAGGAGGAGGATGAGGAGAAAGAGGAGGAGGGGGAGGAAGAGAAGGAGGAGAAGGAGGAGGAGGAGAAAGAGGAGGAGGGGGAGAAGGAGGAAGAGGAGGAGAAGGAGGAGGGGGAGGAGGAGAAGAAGAAAAAGAAAAAGAAGAAGAGCAGCAGCAGCAGCAACAAAAAGAAGAACAAAAAAAGAACAAGAAGAAAAAGAAGAACAAGAAGAAGAAGACCAAGAAGAAGAACAAGAAGAAGAAGAACAAGAAGAAGAAGAACAAGAAGAAGAACAAGAACAAGAAGAAGAACAAGAAGAAGAACAAGAACAAGAAGAAGAACAAGAAGAAGAACAAGAACAAGAAGAAGAACAAGAACAAGAAGAAGAAGAAGAACAAGAAGAAAAACAAGAAGAAGAAGAAGAACAAGAAGAAGAACAAGAAGAACAAGAAGAACAAGAAGAAGAACAAGAAGAAGAACAAGAACAAGAAGAAGAACAAGAACAAGAAGAAGAACAAGAAGAACAAGAAGAAGAACAAGAAGAACAAGAAGAACAAGAAGAACAAGAAGAAGAACAAGAAGAACAAGAAGAACAAGAACAAAAAGAACAAGAACAAGAAGAAGAACAATAAGAAGAACAAGAAGAAGAACAAGAAGAACAAGAAGAACAAGTACAAGAAGAACAAGAACAAGAAGAAAAAGAACAAGAACAAGAAGAAGAACAAGAAGAAGAACAAGAACAAGAAGAACAAGAACAAGAAGAAGAACAAGAAGAAGAACAAGCAGAAGTAGAAGAACAAGAAGAAGAACAAGAACAAGAAGAAGAACAAGAAGAAGAACAAGAAGAAGAAGAAGAACAAGAAGAAGAACAAGAAGAAGAAGAAGAAGAACAAGAAGAACAAGAACAAGAAGAAGAACAAGAAGAACAAGAAGAACAAGAAGAAGAACAACAAGAACAAGAAGAAGAACAAGAAGAACAAGAAGAAGAACAAGAAGAACAAGAACAAGAAGAAGAACAAGAAGAACAAGAAGAAGAACAAGAAGAACAAGAAGAACAAGAAGAAGAACAAGAAGAACAAGAAGAACAAGAACAAGAAGAAGAACAAGAAGAACAAGAAGAAGAACAACAAGAACAAGAAGAAGAACAAGAAGAACAAGAACAAGAAGAAGAAGAACAAGAACAAGAAGAACAAGAAGAAGAACAAGAAGAACAAGAAGAACAAGAAGAACAAGAAGAAGAACAAGAAGAACAAGAAGAAGAACAAGAAGAACAAGAACAAGAACAAGAAGAACAAGAACAAGAAGAACAAGAAGAAGAACAAGAAGAAGAACAAGAAGAAGAACAAGAAGAAGAACAAGAAGAAGAACAAGAAGAAGAACAAGAAGAACAAGAAGAACAAGAAGAAGAACAAGAAGAAGAACAAGAAGAACAAGAACAAGAACAAGAAGAACAAGAACAAGAAGAACAAGAAGAAGAACAAGAAGAAGAACAGGAACAAGAAGAACAAGAAGAAGAACAAGAACAAGAAGAAGAACAAGAAGAACAAGAACAAGAAGAAGAAGAAGAAGAACAAGAAGAACAAGAAGAAGAACAAGAAGAACAAGAAGAACAAGAAGAACAAGAACAAGAAGAAGAACAAGAAGAAGAAGAACAAGAACAAAAAGAACAAGAAAAGAAAAGGAAGAACAACAAGAACAAGAACAAGAAGAACAAGAAGAACAAGAAGAAGAACAAGAACAAGAAGAAGAACAAGAAGAAGAACAAGAAGAAGAACAAGAAGAAGAACAAGAACAAGAAGAAGAAGAAGAACAAGAACAAGAAGAACAAGAAGAAGAACAAGAACAAGAAGAAGAACAAGAAGAAGAACAAGAAGAAGAACAAGAAGAACAAGAACAAGAAGAACAAGAAGAACAAGAAGAACAAGAACAAGAAGAACAAGTACAAGAAGAACAAGAACAAGAAGAAAAAGAACAAGAACAAGAAGAAGAAGAAGAACAAGAAGAACAAGAAGAACAAGAAGAACAAGTACAAGAAGAACAAGAACAAGAAGAAAAAGAACAAGAACAAGAAGAAGAACAAGAAGAAGAACAAGAACAAGAAGAAGAAGAAGAACAAGAAGAACAAGAAGAAGAACAAGAAGAAGAACAAGAAGAACAAGAAGAACAAGAAGAACAAGAAGAACAAGAAGAACAAGAAGAAGAAGAAGAAGAACAAGAAGAAGAACAAGAACAAGAAGAAGAACAAGAAGAACAAGAAGAACAAGAAGAACAAGAAGAACAAGAAGAAGAACAAGAAGAAGAACAAGAACAAGAAGAAGAACAAGAAGAACAAGAACAAGAAGAAGAACAAGAAGAACAAGAAGAAGAACAAGAAGAACAAGAAGAAGAACAAGAAGAAGAACAAGAACAAGAAGAAGAACAAGAAGAAGAACAAGAAGAACAAGAACAAGAAGAAGAACAAGAAGAACAAGAAGAACAAGAAGAAGAACAAGAAGAAGAACAAGAACAAGAAGAAGAACAAGAACAAGAAGAAGAACAAGAAGAACAAGAAGAACAAGAAGAACAAGAAGAACAAGAAGAACAAGAAGAACAAGAAGAAGAACAAGAAGAAGAACAAGAACAAGAAGAAGAACAAGAAGAACAAGAACAAGAAGAAGAACAAGAAGAACAAGAAGAAGAACAAGAAGAACAAGAAGAACAAGAAGAACAAGAAGAAGAACAAGAAGAACAAGAAGAACAAGAACAAAAAGAACAAGAAGAAGAACAATAAGAAGAACAAGAAGAAGAACAAGAAGAACAAGAAGAACAAGTACAAGAAGAACAAGAACAAGAAGAAAAAGAACAAGAACAAGAAGAAGAACAAGAAGAAGAACAAGAAGAAGAAGAAGAACAAGAAGAAGAACAAGAAGAACAAGAAGAACAAGAAGAAGAACAAGAAGAAGAACAACAAGAACAAGAAGAACAAGAAGAACAAGAAGAACAAGAAGAACAAGAAGAAGAACAACAAGAACAAGAAGAAGAACAAGAAGAACAAGAAGAACAAGAAGAAGAACAAGAAGAACAAGAAGAACAAGAACAAAAAGAACAAGAACAAGAAGAAGAACAATAAGAAGAACAAGACGAAGAACAAGAAGAACAAGAAGAACAAGAACAAGAAGAAAAAGAACAAGAACAAGAAGAACAAGAAGAACAAGAACAAGAACAAGAAGAAGAACAAGAAGAAGAACAACAAGAACAAGAAGAAGAACAAGAAGAACAAGAACAAGAAGAACAAGAACAAGAAGAAGAACAAGAACAAGAAGAACAAGAAGAAGAACAAGAAGAACAAGAAGAAGAACAAGAAGAAGAACAAGAACAAGAAGAAGAACAACAACAAGAAGAAGAACAAGAAGAAGAACAAGAACAAGAAGAAGAACAAGAAGAAGAACAAGAACAAGAAGAAGAACAAGAAGAAGAACAAGAACAAGAAGAAGAACAAGAACAAGAAGAACAAGAAGAAGAACAAGAAGAACAAGAAGAAGAACAAGAAGAAGAACAAGAACAAGAAGAAGAACAACAACAAGAAGAAGAACAAGAAGAAGAACAAGAAGAAGAACAAGAACAAGAAGAAGAACAAGAAGAAGAACAAGAACAAGAAGAAAAACAAGAAGAAGAACAAGAAGAAGAACAAGAACAAGAAGAAGAAGAAC